>WBNO01029129.1:0-11487 GCA_013400575.1 Peucedramus taeniatus
ATATGGAAAAACCAAAAGAAAATCAGTATTTCCTTTCTAGCAAGAGGTACCTGAGAGATAAGATACAATTCCTGCTTCAACTGTTGGGGCACCATCTTCCTCTGCATCTAGCCTGCCTTTTTTGTTGTTGTTTAAAAACTGTGGAGTACAAGGTTTCCTATTACTTCCCTTTTTCATACATACTCTGTCTTACTCCATTTCTATATTTTGAAATCACTATGATATTTAAAATTAAAAACCTAATCACAGAACAAGAGTACATTGTAGATGCTGTATTAGAGTATTATAGCCATGAAATTTCATTTAGTTCAAGAATAGAGCAGAGCAAAGAAAAAAACAAACCAAACCAAAACAAAACAAAACGAGGGAGGGGTGGTTGTGAAACTGGGTTAAAAAAATATTGTCTCCCCTAAGAGCTTTCCCTTTCGCAAAGAATCATTAAGTCTCCATGCCTTCATACTTTGTTCCTCCGTTTACACAATAAATTGCCTACAATATGACTGGAAAAAAACATATATGAAAGACTGATCAAAATGTTACCTCTGTATGCTGAAGAATCATCTGTCATTTGGAAACTATCCCTGTGCTGCCACTAAAGTAACGCAAGAAGTTATAGATGCTCAGAACATTATAACCAATGGATCTGTGACTAAGCTGGCTTGTTACTGGAATCATCTTTGTCCAGTGAAGTGGGTCTTTGCTGGAAATCCACACATATCAGTATCAACATATCTGTGAAATTCCTGTCTATAGGGTGAAGACCTTAAAGAAAACTTCCTGGTTTGCTTGTACTTTCTACAATGCAGTTTAACCCCATTCTGTGATGTCTTTAAAGATGGGCAAAGGGAATAGAAAACATAATGATGCAGTAGGAAGAAAGAGCAAAAGTTACAAAAAGCATGTAGTGAGGAGCACAGTGGTATGAGCTGGAGGGAAGAAAGCCTACCTAGTGAGAGATAAAAAGACCAACACTGATAAAGGAAAGACAGAGTCAAGAAAGTCACTGAGAAGAATCCCCCACGTGGCTGCAGAAGCTTCATTTCTTTCCTCAGATGATTCCTTGGGGCCTACAGAAGGAAAATGTGACAAAATATACAGCTAATAATTATCTCCATCCCTTTCAATATCCAGTCACATATTACCTCTGACCTCTGGCTTCAAACGATCTCAGGGACTGACTCCAAAGTTGTGTCTGACATTTCCTATTGTTTCTCCTTTTGACCAACAGCATTGCATTCTCCTGCTTTGACGAAAAGCCCATGTGATTGAAGACTTAGGTTCAAAGTACCACTGCTTTATGTCTCAGGCATTGCAGCTTCACTATCAGCTGGATTACTTTCTCCATGCTGTACACCATTCTTAAATTCTACTAACTGAAGAGTCCTCAAGGACCCTGTAGAACAGAGATAACTCAATATGTTAAAAAAAACAAAGCCTGATATGCCCAGTGTCTGAATCAGTAACAAGAGTAGTTATTCTTAAAGCAGAACATTGTCAGCAGGGATAAGTAGCTAGCAGTATGCCATGCACAATTAGAGAACACACATTCAGTTGTTAGCAATGAAGCTTCAAAGTTGGAAATTTCTTAGCTTTTTTCACTTTATAACTGAAAGGGTACTGTAAGCCTCCATGAATCACTGCTGCTGCACAGAGCAAGAATGTCAAAATTAAAATGTTTTCACAGTGTAAATAACTGAAGATGATGCTACCCTGTTTGCAGAATTGGTGTGTGTATTTCTGAAACTGTCAACCTATGTACATGGGAAGTTATTACATACACTGAATTTTTATTTGCTAATGCTCTTCCTAGATATTTAAAACACTTAAATATTACTATTAAAATCCCTTTCTTAATCTTGTCTAAAACTTCATAAACATATTCTTGTCTAAAACTTCATAAACAGTCTAAAAATTCATAAATGTTTTCTGGTCTGTTCACACTACTGAAACTAAGAGAAAGACCACGATAAGAACACATACCTCAGGCTCCTAAGCAAAGTCCCTTGCTATGGAACATGCTGTGTGATTAAAATCCCTTTCACAATGTAAGACACCTCCAAAAAAAGTTTAAAAAAAAAAAAAANAAACAGTTTCCTTCCTAACAATTTTGTTTGGAGGAACATTCTAGAATTTGTTTGCTCAAAAAACTAGGAATTTCCCAGTTTATGAATTATATTTATTCAGAGTAAATCAACATCCACTTATTTGTGTCAGCATGGCTCTTTAGACAGCTAGGTCTTTTCTTCACAGTATTTACACCTGATATGTTTGCAAATTTCACTCACAACTCTTCTTAGCCTTTGGTTTGCTAGAGTAAACAAATCAAGAATTTTCATTTGAAGGGGGTTTGCTGGCTCACCATTTTCTTGACAGTGTTCTGCATTTGCAGCTGCTTGAGCTCTAGTTTGTCTTTCCTCTTTGTTCCTGAACATAATGTTTCATAATTTGTTTAATCGAGATCTTAATAGCACCAATTGTCTCTTTCCCTTTCTTTTTCTTTTCTTTCTCTTATTTTTTCTTTTTTTAATGTAGCATAGTTCTAATTGCATTCTGCCCTTTTTACAAATGCATCACAATAGCAATTTATAGCTGCACTAGCATACTAAGACCTACCCTTAGCCACTTATTTCCAGATTAGGAACTCTCAATGGAAAAAGCCTAAATGACAACAGGAATATGAAGCAATGAAAGCAAAAAATTAGTGACACACAATCTCATAGCAAACATTCTCTCTGTAATACATTAGTCTGCTTCTGTGTCCTCCAACTTAATTTTGTCAGCAGATTATGCTGAAAATGTTTCCCTGTTATTAATGTAAGGGTCATTAATGAAAACATTTAAGAAAATTACTCCCAATGCTAACCTTTGAGAAACACTAATGATTTCCCCTTGCTTGATATTTCTTCTTTCAGCATGAATAGTTGCATTAGCCAATACTTCATCCTCCTTTTTAATAACCTACATTGCTTTCTGTAACTTCTGATTTAAGACATAATCATGTAAAATTTTCAGCTGAGGGCTACATAAAGGAGATCTATCTTATTTTCTCCAGGGGAAAACCTCTACACTATGCTATATTACATTAACCCCCAAACCTTTTCTTTTTCTCCTTCTGTTCAAAGTATCATGATTGCAGCAGTAGCACTCAAGCTATTTCAAGAAGAAAAACTTAACTGAAAAGCAGAAAGGATCCAAACTATCAGTGTAAGTAAAGAGCAAGGACTAAGGATAGAAGAAGAATGACAGTGTTTACTCAGCTGTTATTATTCTACTAGAACATATGAGGTGCCTTTTCTTTAACCAGCAGAAGCACATGCCTTGATATCCTTTCTATCAGCAGAATATTACTGGGGCTGATAAACACCTGGGGCTCATCCTGTAAGGAAAAAAAATCACGGTGCAATCAAGATCTACATTTGAAGCTGGCTGCTTTACCACTGTGTAGTAAGAGAAGAGTCCAACGCCCACAATCTCTATTAGCTTTGGGAAGGAAAGGTAGGGCCATTGAAGTTAGAGGGTGCTCCAACAGGCCCTTCAGTCTGGACATTGAGGGAAATCAGCACAGAGGATTACATCATGCAGAATTCATGCTCCATAACTAGGAATAAACTAGGAAGAGTGTATATGTAACCTGATGTGGACAGCCATCCATACATCCATTAGGACTTCCAGGGAAGCCATACATATAGAAACAACAGCTAATCAAGGGCAGGGAACAATGTCTTGGACTTGGAAGTCACAGAACTGATCTTTCAGGTGTCACTTCTTTTTCTTTCAATATGTCTTTTAGCCTAGATTTGTCAGGAAATGATGAAGGTGTGAATACATTGCAGGTACACCTCTGTCAGGCAAAGAACAAGCAGCACATTTAACTTCTGAAGTAGATGACAAAATTGGTTAGATTTACTATGCAATTTGACAGGTGCTCCTACACAGTGAACAAAAAGCCAGAGCATGAGTATAATCTTTAGTAAAAGCAAAAAATGCATATGAATTTTAATCCTGTTTCTCTTTTTAAGTTTCCGGAGGCTGAAGTGTTCAAAGTACAAACCTATTCATTTTGGTTACAAACCTAACTTCTTGTAAAGAAGGAATTAAATCCAACTAATGATATTAAAGCACTATTATTTTTGTAGTCTTTCATTCTGGATTCAAGAACAGTCAGGATCCTAAGAAGAAGGAGTGTCTACTGTAAGGGAAGTGCACATACATATGTATATATATATATGTGTGTGTGTATATAAATTCACTCTTGCACATGCCCCTATCATTAAACATCTATAAATTTAAGATTGTAAATATATTGTTACACTGACCTTTCTTGACATAAAGGTTTGATTTAGAATCTTAAAAATTGTTTAGGCATACAAGACAACAATTTACATTCTTTATTTAAAGACCCCAAAAACTCAATCACCTACCAGAATAAGCAATCAAAGAAAATTGTATGCATTACAAAAATGCAGTAAGCCCTCTACATAACTCAGTCATCAAGACAAATGGCAATAGCTCATTTGTAGTACAATTGGAATGCTTATTTTCCCTAGCATACATTTTGACAAATTGTTATTTCTCACATTCTGTTAAACTCTGACATATTTCAACCTTCTTAAAAGATATTCTTACTTTTAAAACAGAATTTGTATTTCCTAAATAATATACAGGTTTGCTTTCAAATTTCCATTTCAAAGGTTCAATTAATTCAAGTGTAAGCTACAAAAGCTACTCATCATCCAATCTGACTATCAAAATGTGGAGGAAAAAGTAAGTTAATTTTCTTCTATTCAGATTTTAACAGAAGAAACAGAGGTTCACATCAGATTAAAGCTTCTGTTCTTTACAGGTTTTTCTTCTTGCTGTCCCTGGCATACAAAAAAACCAAACCAAACCAAAACAAAAAAACCCCAAAAAACTTTAATAGCTTTAACATCAAACTTAAAAAAAAATAAAATCAAAATTATAGTTGCTTAACCTAACTATGACTTTGATGAATGACTCAGAAAAAATCCAGAAAATAAAGCTTCTATTTTATATATCAAATCTTTCTGGCTCAATGATAGACAATCTTCAAAGCTAGCAGAGCTTTGGTAAGGTTTCCTCTGGATTATTCTAAGCTTCTTTGATTTACCTGAACTTCTGAAGGTCCAGTGGCTCATAGTCCCTTGAATATTCTTGTTTGGCACAGTTTGCTGTAGAGGGCACAAGTTATGGGTCTGCAAAATTGTCAGTCCTCCTTTGTGTACTGGCAATCAGGAGAAATTATTGTCTTGTCCCTTGCCTACATCTGGCAGCTCTAACAGGAATCTCAGCGCTCAGCATAATCTAATTTCCCTTTCTGAAAAAAAAAAAACCCCGAGAAATAAAGAAAAATAACATAGATACAAACCCAAACCAACTCAATGTACTGCAAGGGGAACTAAGTAGCTTCAGTCTTGATATCTTCCTTACTTGGTATAGATAGATATTAGTTTGAAAACTATGCCAATCAGATTAAATGTTTCTCAAAGAAATGAACAAAACAATTTAAACCCATCAGTCCTTAGCAAAAGCATGAAGTGCTCAAGTGTATGCTTACAACAACTGGAGTCCACAATAGAAAGTCTCTCAAAAGGTGATAAAGTTATGAGAAAAATGTCTGGTCAAAACGTACGCCAGGTAAAATTATACTTCTCAGAACAATGATGCAGCAAAAAGGGGAGGGAGATATGTGGACTGGAGTCCCACTAGCATAAAAATTTGGAAGTGTCACTTTCCTCTTCATATTACTTGAGCCCTCATTGTGCTGTTCTCTACTTCCCCATCAAAAAGTGAAAGAGATACATCCTGCACCACATATCTATTTCTGAGCTTCAAATAAACTGAACAATTGGTAAAGTTATGATTTCTATGAATATGTAAGGCACAAGAGTCAATCACTTACATTGCCTTACATTTTAGAAGTCTCAAGTGACGTTCCATTTCTGGAAAGGAAACTGGTGAGAATTAAACTAAACCAGAGAGAAAATAACTGCTGAAGTTTCATCAAGGCTTAATTTGCCTGGTTATTTTCTCTGCAACTCCCTGAGTTTAAGTTATGACTCAGTCTAATTTTGGCTATACAAGTGAATAAGGATACTACTTAACACTTGATAGAAAATTCCCTGAGCCAGCTGTAAAGTTAAACAATAGAGAATTTAATACAATCACAGCAGCCAGTGAACTTCTTTATATAATTTTGAGATGTGGTCACTGTATTTATTTTTTAATTAAAAATTGGGCTAGCCAAATTCACAGTAAACCAGAGAACTCTGGTCTTAGAATTGTTCTGATAAGTACTAGACATAGGTGTCTTACAGTATGTAAATACTTAAAACAGAGAACTAAACTATTTAAAGAAGGACTGGTCGGCATGATTGCAGTATAGTTACAGAGAGTTTTGAAAGTTGAAATTTTAACTTCCGTCCAGGTGATCCTTTGGCTAATCATCAGAAGCATTATGCAGTTTAATACAAATAGCTTTGAAGGTGAAACTACATAGTAGTTTTGAGTGGAACATGAATAGTTTTTTTCTAAACATTTAGGACTACCCAAGCCCTTATGGATGTTTCAAATCCTTACATATGCTAGTGCTATTAGTCATGCTCATATTCTTCCATAAAGGCTTTGAAAAGTGAACGTAACTATGACGGGCTCAGATAATCCTTCTCCAAGGATAATATAAAGAACAAAAAGCAGAATTAAAATCAACTCAGAGTGCATAAAGAAGATATTAAGTATAGAACAGAAATAAAGTTCTGTGATGCGCTAGAGAAAACCGGATCCAAACTCAACTGCAGCTCTTTAGGATAAGATTTAAAATGTTCAAGGACAGTAGCTCTTTCCTCGAGTATTGTATCATTGCTGACATATCACAAAACCTGCAGTTTTGTCAGCACCTGAGCCAAGTATATTATGGAGCTTCAAGATCCATGACACTTTTCCTCAATGTAATTTCTGTGGGAGCTCTTGTCCCCTCAGACTAATTCAGCAGCTATTGGCTGGGAAGAGAGGGGAAAGAGAGAGGCACAAGGAATATAGGGAGGGAGAGTGGGAGAGAATGAGGGAGGGAGAGAGAGATATTCTATAGTAGACAAATTTTCTCTTTTAATCTCTTCCCTTCCCTGCATCTTTTATTCTCCTTTTCTTTGCCTAAACTGTAGGGCTTAGAGATGATAATACTAGAATGAGAACTTCAGGACAGCTGGTAAAGAACATATTAAAAAAATACTGTCATTAATTAGTTTCCTGAAGATTATGTCCCCTAAATTTTCAAAATAAAGGGGAAAAATTCCCTTCAGCCCAAAGTTAAGGAATCGGATATTCCATAAGCTACTTTCCACAGCAAGTAAAAACTGTCTAAACATATAACAAGACAGCTCTTGATCCTCTGCTACATTCACAAGACAAAACTTTGATTAAAGGCTATTAAAATCCCACATCGTATCTACAGGAGTTTCTCATAGAGCAAGTAATGATAAAAAAGACACTATAATATCATGCTAGGTCAATGGACACAATAATAAAATATTGCTTTTCAATAAATGGATCTCAATTTTTTTTTAATTGTATGGGCTATTTAAGGATTTTTCTTATATAGAAGCATTTTTCTTATATATATATATTACATACACAAAGAAATTTAATGGGAAAGGTGTTCATCCTTTGCAGTTTATATTAGGAAAAACAAAGTAAGAGAAACTTCACAATTTACTGTCAGGTAACGAATTATCTCATAAATGTTCACTACCTGCATATTATTTAACTTCTATCAATAAACACAAACACTGAATTAAAAATTTAAGATCCTGATGCAATATGCATCTTCTGTCAAAAGTTATAACTTCTGAGCAGCAACTGGCAAACCAACAATTTTTTTCACCAGTACTGAAAATAAATTCAGCCAAGGACGCTAACTGGTGAACCATGAAATTGTGCACTTAAGTGGACTTCACACTGACAACAGAAATGCCAGATGAAATTTATATAGGCCTGCTAGTATCACATCTGCTGAGTCTTATTCTCCAGAATCTTCTTACCCAAAATCCATTTCCAATGCATATAGCAGTCTAACCATTTGCTGTATCAATGCCAGTTTTCAGCATCATATTGATCAAATTATTTTTCCCTGAAGTTTCAACTTCAGAAATTATTCCCTTTATCCCAAACTTTTAAAAGGAAGGTGGCAGCTAACAGTATGTATGAATGTTAGGATCAAAGCAACTATCTGTACCCTGTCAGAATTTTTGGGATTTGTTAAAAACTAATAAAGAGAAAAACCCCCAAAAAATATAAAACAATATGGCATGCAAAACTAGACCATGAGAGAAGATGTATTCTATAAAAACAAAAAAGTATGAATACATATGTTAGATGAATACATTTGTATAATTAGCAAATACTGTTTAGAAGATAGGTAAGTATGCTTGGTTTGGAAAATGGTTTGATTCTTTTTCCTTTAAGAAAAATAGTGATTGATAGCATTGGATTTATTTTTTTTAACTTTTTTTTTGTTCACTTTAGCATTCACTTGGAAAGCAGGAAAACTTCACATGGCTATTGGAAGAAATGTTAAAGTGGTATATAATTCATCAATCTGAAATAACAACAAGAAAATTCTCAATGCCCTCAAAACGAGTGTTTCTTAATTTATATTACTGGATTTACATAAGATACAGAATGCTGCATATTAAACTACACAGAAACCTAAGACACGGTTTTGCAATACAAATTAATAATGCAGATGATGTGAGAGCACCTTAAGATAAAAAAGCTGTAAACAGGTAAATTACAGAAAACAGATACGTACTAAAAAATATCTTCTGTCTTCATTACTCCCATGCCAATATTTAATGCTTGTAACAACAGCCAGTTTCACTTAAATGTAATTATAATTTTCTTCAAGAACAATCTTTCCCCATATAAATTTAGTAGTCACAAATCCAACTACCTGTTCTACAGTTGTACTGCACAACTTTGACAATTTGCAAACTAAACCCTGAAGAGAGCAAAGCACAGATTTATATGTTTATAAATTTGTGGCATCTCATCTGGGCAACCACTGTGACAGCAGAGTGTCCTGCAAGCCGGAGACTCAATCCAGAGACAGCAATCCACCATTTCCCTCAGTCACCTGCCACGAAACGTGCACAGAGATTCATGCTGGTGCACACCCACTTTGTCAACTGCCAAAGCAAGGTCACAAATCCAGAAAATGCTGTTCCAAATATTTAACCCAGTGGACCAAATCGAGTACAAATGACCAATGAATTATATTAATTTAAATTGGTTTATGTTGATTTATATCACCTGGGACCCAATCAATTTTGAAAATGTTTTTTTTTCAAGTAAATATGGTAGAAAGTTTCCAGCTCTAGCAAGCAAAGCATAATGTTCTTCTTGGTGTATGTCCTCCCAATAAGTTGTCATCTATGTATGTAAAGATCCAAGTTAAAATACAAGCTCTAGGAAAAAAAAAAAAAGGAAATAAAAGAACTAAGGAGTAATTCCTTAGGTTTTCAAATTAACCAAAAGCTTGGATCACAGTCCAGATTTAAATATTCCACTCAGAGAATTTCCATCTCTTTCCCCACACTAGAAAAGCAGGTAGAAAAGCCATCAAAGTGTCTTGGTGCTCTTCCCAGCCCAGTAAAAAAAAAAAAAATTTTACTTAACATTTCATTCTGATAAATAGAAACCCCAATGAACTTTTTTCACACTTGCACATGACAAGGACAGCCCAAGCTATTGGCTGAAATACCATTGCCCCTGCAGAGTCTATATTTAGCCTGTACTTTTCCTGTAATCCCTTGTTGGTCACTGCAGGTAGCTATCTCATTCTGAGTATGACAGCCTTGTTCCCTGATTCAATAGCTGTTAAATCTAGTTTGTTTCCTCAGCAGATTTTGCTATGTTGCTAGGTGAATTAAATGTGGGAAGCAATGTGAAGCCTTCTCTCTCTAAGTCCCAGCTGATTTACAGGGAAGACAGGATAAAATCTCATATAGACTGCACAGTAATCCTTCCTGTGAACAGTTTGAGTGCCCCTTACATTACTCTTGCCCCCTTAAATAACCAAAAGCAGGGGAGTTACCATGGCCTCACTCCAAGGATGCTACTAAGCAACAATCTCTATTAGTCTCAAACATGTTTTTAGGTATACAAATCTTTATAGTAAATTTCAATATATCTATTAACCATGTGTCAACACCAGCAGAAAAGTATACAAACTATTAAATTCCCTCCTAGCACATTCTTAGCAGTGTAGACAGGAGCTGGCTGGCACAGCAAGAGCTAGATGGCAAAAGTTATTTTCAAGAAGGGATGTCATTACAGCTACATTACTCTCTGCAGATGATCACAATACCGATATTTTTATGGCCTCATCCTGTAGCAGCAAAAAAGCTGTTCAATGATATTCTCTACCAATCTAAGATAAGAGTAGGAAAATATTCATTATGTATCTATATTGGGCCTACCAGTTCTACTGTTATTTTTTAAGAGTTTCCATTTACAAATTCATGTAAATAGAACACTGCAGCCAGAAAAGAGATACTGATGTAAATGAGGCCACTGTCCAGACAGTAAGTAGCCATTATGATTCCCATTATTACTCATTAATAGAATTCAAATCCAAAAATGCAAAGATTATCTTTAATTCTTCTAACTATTTCACCTCCTCAGAACCTTCAGGAAAGGATTTATTTCTCAAATTTCTTGGCACAGTCCAGTGAAGTCCTTTGCTGGCTGTCAGAAAATCTCTCTAATTTTATTAAGTAGGAAAATGAGCTGCCAGATTCCAAAGAGACCAATAATTTATAACACCGTTTCCTGCTAGTTAGCATGTGTTAACACCATCAAAATGTTACTAATGAAATTTTTGGGAGTACTTGGGAAAATAAAAAGCAAAAAACCCAATAACAGACAAGGTACCCATGATTTCAAGTAGAAGTTAGAAATATTGATGTCTGCAAAGAATAAATAAAGACAAATATATTCCAGAGCTTTGGAGAGTTGATTCACTCTCTCATTCATAGTAATGTTTTCATCCAGGAAAAAAGAAAGTAAAAAAAAAACAAGCACTCCCAATTAATATGGCATAAGTTTGCAAAGATATGTGTCTCAAATAAAGGTAGTTTTTACATTTAAATTATCGCTATTTAAAACAGAACTGAAGTGATAGACAAAAAAATTAACAGACATGCTAATTTATATTAAATATTCTTTTATGTTCTGGTTTTATAAATGTTACTGAAGCAGCTGTTCATTACTGAGAATAAGATAATCATGTCAGTGCTATCACTATTTTGCAAGAGAAAATAAAATTTCATTATGTGTAACAATGTCTTAGGTTGCAAATGCAAGATGTGGCTGGGGGTGTGCATTCTATTGCCATCTATTAGAGGTGGGGCAGTTATTTTCTGTTAATTGGGCCACCTGTTAAAACCAGTGGGGCAGTTTTCTTTGTCTCTT
>WBNO01029130.1:5266-67605 GCA_013400575.1 Peucedramus taeniatus
GGGGTCGCCGGAGTTGCCCGGCGGCGACGCGCGGGAGCTGCTGGAGGAGGTGGAGATGCAGATCGGCGACGTGAGTGCGGCGCGCTGCCCTCGGGCGGGCTCCGGGGCCCCCTCGGGGACGCTGCCGGGCGCCGGCGACCCCCAACCTCTCTGCCGTCCCTCCAGGCCGCCTTCTCGCTGGCGAAGATCCTGGAGGCGACGTCGGCCGTGTCGGCCCAGGTGGAGGAGCTGGCCACCAAGTGCTCGGAGAACGCCCGGTTCCTCAGGACGTGGCGGGACCTGCTGAGGGAGGGCTACGAGTCCCTGAAGCCCAGCGGCTGACGCTGGCCCTGCCCGCCGAGCCGCCCGCCCGTCCCGCACTGCGGCGGGATTCTTCTCCACCGCCGCCTTTAGGGAGCTCACGTGGAGCTTTGTGCTCCCCCTGAGTTCTTTCACAGATACTTGAGGGCTCTCGTATGGATGTTTTATGTTAGTCTACCGAATAAAAAAACTTTGTTTAGGGAATCAGTTTTGACTTTTAGATTCGTCGTTGAAGCTCAAGCGATCTCATACTCTCCTTTTTTTCTCTATCTCTCTCGTGCTAACGTGGTAGATACAAAGTTAGTACGTGTGCTACGTTCGGAACTCGTTAGTGGTAGGGAAGTGGTGCCTATGATAAAGAATCGTCAGCCCTCCTTTTTAAGAGCTGTCACCAACAGAAACCCTGCCAACCTCAGAGAAACTTCAGCTAACTTCAGTGTTTTGTTACACACGCTTTTTCTTCACGTTGAGTATGGGATAATGCAGCAAGTTGTGACTTATTTATGAGCTGTAGAAAAATCCTATATCCCAAACCTTACTATTTTTTTTTGCAATGTATATATATAAAGCTGCAGATTGTTTTTTGCAAGATGTTTTATTACCGCAAACAATTTTACCCTACCTTTTGTTGTAATAAAGTGCCTTTTAATGGACCATGTATCTCTGCAGGGTAGGAATTTAACAGCATTGTTTACTGATAGGATGGATTATTTTGAACTGTAAGTAAAAGCTTCCACTAGTTAGAAAAGAATCTGTGACATGTATTCTCCTGTCGCTGAGGAAGCACCTCAGGGCTTTTTCAGTATTTGGTCCTGTTTTTTATCTTTGCCTTAAGCAGTGACTAGTTTGATAGTCTGGAGCTTACTGTTAATAGAACCTTTTGGTCTGAAGCATGGCTGATCTGTAGTAAATAGCTGTCCTGACACTCCTGTACCTTCACCAGGCACTGTGGAAAAAAGTAATGCTGAGATGCAAGGGCAGGCTGCAGGAGAGCATGACTCTGCCATGACTTATTAGCAGGCCTTATTTTTACTTATAGGACTTTGAGAAAGACCCACTGTAGCTTGCTTATCAAAACAATAAAGAAGCTGCAAAAATTCTGAAGTATTGACTATTATTGTGTTACTGATAGAAACAAAGGTGACAGTGAATATAAACATAATCATGTGTAACCATTTCACATGTAGTAAAAACTAAGTAATGGCAAGGTCAGGGATCCTTGCATACCTCATCAAAGGCAGTTGCAGTCCTTGAGAGGGCTTGGCCCCTGAATAAGGAAGTTTAATTGAATTGAGTTCTAATTGTCCTAGTTAAACACAATCCACCTGGCAGGATTTCACTTCGGTGTTTTTAACCCCTACCACCCGAAATGTTGCTAAACATCTTGGAAAATAAGTCATTTTGTTCAGCAGATAATATTTTATTTCAGTACAACATACAGTAGTGGAAACAAGATGCTTAACAATCTTCAGTTTCAAATCCAAAGATAATCCAAAGTTCTGTAAACAGTTGAAGTGTGAGTCACACTTTTTCAAAATTCTACTTCTTATACTGCTAAGAAGTTAAGTGCAAACATTGGAAGTATCTTTTAACTTAATTTTAAATAGTTTCAAATCAATGCAAAAAAAAGCTTTTTTTACCTTTTTGGGCTTCTAGGCCATCAGACTGAATACGGTACTGAAAGAAGAAGGGAAGTTGTAATAATTCAGCATAGAAAACATTCTCTTCAGTACGAATGTGTGAAGGAACTGCCTCTAGGGGATTGTTTCAGATGGGATATTTTTTATTTTACCCTTGTAATTCTGGGAAGTAAAATAATGCTTTAAAAAGTCCTGAATGGCTGTGGTCTTTAAATTACTTTAATGCATCCAGTCATGTACAAAGTGATTAAAATGTAGATGTCATGACACCTAGTAAGACTGATAAATAGAAATTTGACCATCTCCCTTGTACATAGAGAGCCATCTTAAGACTGGAATTTGTTGAAGTCTGCAAGCTGTGGTGAGCTACTTTTGGTAGCCTGTTAAGAAAAGTGAGGAAAAGAGCAGCAGCAAGGTGCTGGGATACTCAGTCCAGTCTTCCCAGAGTGAGAACAGGAAAACTGCCACCAGTTAAAGCTGGGGGACACTCAGTTGGGAAAAAAACCAAACCAACAAACCAAACCTCTCCTTTTTATTTTTTTCTTCACCACAGTTCTGGTTCTGCCTGAATTAGAATCTTAAAGATCATCTAGTCCCAGCCTCTCCCTGCCACGCACAGGGACACCTCCCAGTAGACCAGGCTCATAAAGGCCTGGTCCAACCTGGCAACTGTATCAGAACTATCATTACAATTTCACTATTGCCTTTACATGAGTGAAATAGTCTGTAACTTTATAAAAGGAATATAATTTTCACTTGTTCGGCTTTGACAAATATAGTTAACTGACTTAATTGTGAAATGTGAATGACTTTTATATGGCTATTTCTCCTTAAAGCTTTTTAAGAGATGACACAGCCTAAATAGAGCCAGTCAGAAACTTTGAGGAGAAAATACATTTCTTAATGAAGAAACCAATTAACTCTTAAAAAATCAGCTGTTGAAATGGGAACTTACAAAAAGAAAAAAGAAAATACACACATACACACACACACACACACTTCCCCATAAATAGATGATTTTGAAACAATCTGCTTTCACGTTGAGATGTTTCAAATGACAATTCATTTTTTTCCACACTCTTGGCTTCTGGCAGAAAAAAGCCCCAAACAACTGATTTCTCATTCTGATCTAGGATGAATTGTCAAAATGTCAGGTACTGCTGTGAGATGGTAAAATGCCAGTTCTACCTGCAAACAGACACATGGCTCCCTCTTCTTCCTGCAGTGGTTCACGTGAGCCCTGATGTCACACCTCCCTCATTTTCCTCATGGCTGTAAAGCAGCAAGCCCACGGATGTGAAGCTAACAGTGCCGATGTCACCGTGAGGATTCAAACCGTAATTACGTGTATGAATTTAGTCTTGTTGACTGTGTAGTCACTGAAGCATCAGAAGAGTCTGTACAAAGCACAGGCTTCGTAACCTTTGGTGTGATTTCATGCATTGGCCACATCTCTACCCAAATGAATGATGGACCATATGGTTTCTGGCTGCCTTTACCTCTTTTGGATCTTCTCTGTCTGTAGTTGTACCAAACCTGATGAATCATTTCTTTGAAAGGTCGCGTAGTCAAAGTGTAGAGAAGAGGGTTCAAAGCACTATTTATTGGCAGTATAAAAATCACCACCCAAGAAGTTATGGTACCTTAGGGAGGGAAAAAGAAAGGCAGCTGTAATATGCATCCCAGTGTCTGCATTCTTTAGTTAGCATAAGCACTTATTGCCAATGTAGCACAGCTTGCTGGTGAGAGGGGGAGGTCATGCTTTTAGGATGAGCTCCTGGCACAAGAGGTGTTTTTCTTCTTTCTGTTACACTTGCACTGCCCCTGTTTCCAGTACTCCCTGCAAAAACTGACATTTATTATTCTCTCAGTAGTTCCATTTACCCCTCTTTTCTATGCCACAGCTTCCTATTTGCCCCGACAGATTTCTCGTTCTGGCCCAGCCCCTTCTTCTTGCCCCAAAATATTTTGTCTCTCTTTGCTCCTTATCTCTTCCTGTGGTTTCTATTCCCCATCCTTTTCCCAGGACTGATGACATGCAGTCCTAATGATGTCCCTGATGTTCTGTCATCCTGCAAAACTATCCTTCATTCCCCGTATCCCCTTAGAGCTTGGTTTTCTCTTCTGCACCAGGACTTCTCCTTTCCTTCTCCTTTTCAGAGCATTGCATATATCTTCCCAATGTCCTTCTTTTCCTGTTGGTAAGAGTTTCTGTGTTCACTGTCTGCCTATGTCAGTCTGTGCATCTTTACAACATCTCTTTCTCATCCTTTACTGTTTGGGAGATAAGTTACCCGAGGGGCAGGTGGAGAAGGGGCAGGATTAAAGGGCTGAAAGATGTCAGTGGGTGCTCTCCATTGCGTTGTTTAACTTAAAAAAAACTGTTACAGAACTGTTCCAAGAGCACAGAACACTTAATCGAGTCTCTCCTTCCGGGACACCTCTCCATGCCCCTTTCCACTTTTACAACTTTGTTGCAATATCAAGACATTCCTGTTGACACCCATCACATTGGCTACAGTTTTGGAAACAAGCAGGTGCTTAGTTCTAAACCTGTCACAATGTATCACCAACAAAAAGCAAATGCTATCAAGGGAGGTTTACAGCTTGCCTCAATTTGGGCCTAGCTGTCCTGTCTTTAGTTTCATGGATTGAGCAATTACTGTTTAATCTGGTTCATCTATCACAGAACATTAATTTACTGAATCCAAGATCACCCTGTGATTCAGCAAGATTTCTTCAAGCTTTCTTGGCTTATAGTACACCTGCTTCTACTTTTCAAGGTATTTTATTTCAAATATCCTAGGTGGCTTGACAGCTCCTTGAAGAACAATTTAAAAATATTTGAAATAACTGAATATAACATAATCAGCGTAACTTCCAGACATTTGAGATTCAAGTCCAAACTTTGAAAATTTCAACTCTCAACCCTCCTGGTAAGCACATAAGGCAAAATCATCTGAGCTAAAATATTTTCTTGCCAATGTAATATTGGGACATACATCTGTACACTGAGTCTGAATCCGCTGTTGTTGATTATTCTGTTCATGCTCACATGTCCTTTCTAACAGGGTTTACAAGACCCACACGAAGGGCTTTTTTTCTGGCATGTACTGGTATTGCAAAGAGAAGGAAAAAATTAAGGTGCAATTTTAGTCTTTTAGGTTACACTATTTTTACATGGGAATATATTCACAGCATGAAAAAGATAAGCAGATCTTTATGTAACTTAATGAGTGGAGCTATTAATACCAGCTTTAAAATAAAGTAATTTCCGAATAAGTTACATTATTGAATCAAGATAGAAAACACTATACTGTCCTGAGACATTTAGGCAACAGAACCAGTAAAAGTCCTAAGATGAGAAAAGCCAATGCAACTCATCCTTGATTTTCAAATATATTTTGTACACTTTATAGATATTATATGCAGACAGACTTGAATGATTTGAATTTTGGAGTTTTTTTATGTAACTCAAAGGTGGCTAATCTTTCATGATAATAGTAATAGAGTTCAATTAAATAGCAAAACTATATAGTTCATTATATTGTGTATACATATATATAGATACAGAAGATGAAGTTAATTGCACCAATATAATTAATTTCATTAAATTATTTTTCTTCTGAAGTAGAAGAAACATTTCATGCAGGCACTGTTGAAACAGCCTCATAAAAGAAAGGACATACCTGGTATTTCTACTCGAAGTAAAGAAAGGAGTTTCAAAATAAAAATAGGAATCCAACATAGTGCATCAGTAAATACAATGAAGAAAAAACGTTTAGCAAGGATCATCTCTTTTTTAATATGATTCCGAATTTCAGTAGCCATAATAGCTGTCTGGTGAACACTGTAGAACATACTCCCATAGGAAAACACAATGATGATAAAAGCTGCCAAGTTTACACCTGTTTAAAAGTTACAATTAATTATACCTTAGAAGAATAATGGCAATTCTACATCACCTATTTGCAGTCTGGGCAATAAAGAAGAATATTTAATCTAAACTGCTAATCCAATGGAATTAAGTGGCCAGAAAATCTGAGCCTGTCCACATCTGAACTCTGAATTTTTGTCTCCACTCAGGTATTCATTTTATTCACTGATAACTGGCAAAAGACTGCCATCTGATTAAAACTAAATAGTTCTTCTCTGGCCTTACCATTTGCTCTACTTCCCTGACATAGTCTATTAATTCAAGAACATAATGGTCAATAATTTCTTTCTACTTTCTCATCCTTTCATGCATTTTAAGATAAGTAGGTACACTTCTAATACATTAAAGCATTTATATTGGAAATAGTCTTTAAATGCTTGCTGGAGCATCTAAATCCAAGGAGGTGTGAACATCACAGCTATCTTATTTGTTTGAAAACTTGGTTCCTTTGCAGCTCTAGTAATACATAAAGAAGAAAAGTAACTTACCTAAGAAAATCACAACAGAATAAATCTGACTTCCTGGACTTTCTGATTGTTCTGAGTGAAGAGGAAAACAGACGCCATTGGTGCCATAGTAGTTCCTGAAAAATTCCTTATTGCTCAGTGGGATAAAAGCAACAGCAAACCCGATTATCCAGATAATAACCAAAATGGAAATTGTCCTGCATTTTCTGGGCTTCAAACACCTAAAAGGATAAACTATGCAGATGTATTTTTCCAAAGTCAGATAAGTCAACAGTAAGACTGACACCTCTGTAGACAGAATAGCCAGCGATCCAACCAATTGACAGTGGATACTGTCCATCCACAACTGAGCGTGCTTGTTGTATTCTCCACGATATTTAAGATCAAAAGCTCCAATCACAAATAAATATATTCCCATCAGACAGTCAGCACCTGTGGGCACAGTGCTTAACATCATTATTTACCATCTGAATTCCCATTCTCTCTGTACATGTATATTGGAAAACAGGCACACACACACATACCCACATACATATATATATAAAAGTATCTACTTATAAGTGAGCTAATACATAGATATAAAATCAATATTACATCTGGAATACTACTATGAATTACAATTAAGGCACTATAACTTTATATTAACTTTTTCCTTTTTTTGTTTTTCTTTTTATTTGGTCTGACAGTCCATGTTTCATGCTTGTTTCCATTTTTTTAAAGCTCTGTAAAATTGGTTTGCAAATAGAAAAATGTACAGCTTTATTAATAGAAATATTCTTGCAAACCTTTATTAGGTCTTATTACTTTATTTATTTCTACATTAACATTTGGCTTAAGATAATTGTCTTGGAGTAGGCCATCTCTGCCGGATTCAAAGTTTATTTTTTTCACCTTATGCTAGCTCAAAACTCACGTGCATAGTCTTCTAAGACTAGTAAGGGGAGATGACCTGTCAACACAGAACTGAAGGCTTCTTGGGTATTTTGCTAAAAAATTTGCATATTATTCATATTGTTTTATGGGAAAAACAAAGTTTCAAAATCACCGACATGCTCTATTTACAAAAATTGCAATAGTTTTATGCAATGTTGACAACTACCTCTCAAATTGCATCTAATTGCATTTTTGCAATCCTTATAGACTCTTCTGTATTGAGAGATTCAGGACTGTAGTTGCTGTACTGCCAAGTAGTTTGTCCATAAACTTGTTGTGCTTTCAGGACTAAAATAAAAAAAAATCACCCTAATTCCTAATACTGGGGAGCTAGGTTAAACTAATTTTCTATATTTGCATAAAAAACCTTTTGTCTGTGCAAAGAATAGAATATTTGAACACAATACTTACATGCAGGAATCGCTACTTACTGAGAAATGCATAGTTAAATATAGGTTTTTAGGCATTTGAAATATTGGAATTTTATTTCTTCTCACTGAAGAAAGTGGGAATTTGACAGAATTCCCACGGCATGAAAATCAAATATGAAACCTTTGGAATGTCCCAGCTGCCAAAGGCAGCATTTAATGAGACCTCTTGCTATGTGAGCCACAGCACTTTGTGTTTTCATTTGCAATGTCACAAAAGCAGAGTTAATCCAATGCTGGAAATATGTCACTATTCTATAATCACAAATATCATACATGCTACAAACAGGCTAAAAAGATATTCTAGATATGGAGTACTCACAGCAGAGAGACATTATGGAGATGGCATGCAGCTTGTTCTCCGATCTGATGTAAGGCCTCATGCAGATAACAAAAATGTTTCCAAAGCAGGTAATGGCAGATACAACCCAGACAAACACTCTCTGTATGATGCTAGCTAAAAGATTCTCGAGGGAGGAAATCCCATCAGTGTTGGGTTTGCAGCTGCGCACGTGAGGAGCATACCCGCAGTACTGGAATTTCTTAAAATATCTGGTCGTGAGAAATAGATGAGAGATCATTCTAGATTGGCTGTCAGAATATCAAAAGTATCTAGTAACTACTCAGAAAACATATTCTAAAAGAAGAAAAAGAAATAAAAATGGTCAAAATTTGATAACTGCTCACATTGCTGCTTTTAATACACCTTTGTTTTCAATTATCCAGTATTCTGTAATGGTAAAATTCAGGCCAAAGAAAGCAAACTTTCTAAAATAATCTACTTACATGTGGGAAAGGTTTCTCAGGGGACTGAACATTCTTCTCTGGATGTTTGTAATTTCAATGCCCTCCAAGCTGCTGTAAAAATATATTCTCAGTAAAAGGCCATAGAAACTCAGTAGCAAAAAACCAAATTTTATGAGCATTTAGTTGTGATTTTATGATTATAGGAAACTAGAGAAGAACTTTAATTGCATCTAATCTGTCAACCCTTTGAAACCTGACCAAAAACTCTGCGTAAAATCTGAAGTGGAACAAAAAGGAATTGCAAATAATTTTAATAAAATCACTGTTCTTCTTTTTCAAAGAAAAGTCTTAGTGCCACTCTCTCTCTCTTAGTCATGAAAATTCATGAATGTCTGATTAATATGTCGCCCTTTCAAACTACTATTCTACTGATGTTCTTTTGTCATCTCTGGGGAAATAATAACTTGTTCTAGTAGTAATATTTTTACACATCTCTTCTCTCTTTTATCCCAGGGAGTGGTTTACTGGACAAACAAGCCAACCCAAGAACTCAGTCTTCATTATGTCAAAATCAGCGGGAAGCTGGGACACAGAACACAGCATGTAAGAAAAAATGCTGGCTTTTTTGTGACACACAGGTGGGATTTAATTCTATATATATATATATATGTATGAAAGCAGCAATATTTTTCCCCTGCAGTGCTAGATGAATAAAATTTAACTCTGTAAGATGTTTTTTTAGAACTTCATGTTCTAAAAAACCAGTCCATCCCAATCTCTGGTTTGATGTGCACCTGATCAGGGTTCTCTGGTTCTTCTTCTGGGGAGCCATATTTGGATTTATTGTTCAAAGATTTGAATGTAATATTCCTATGAGCTCTGGACACATTTAGGCAAAAATGGAGAAAAGTACAGACTTACTGGTTAGTTGATGTGTGTTGGTGGGCAGTTTTGCTGGCAGACCTGAGAAAGCCCCAACATGGAAGTGTGCTACTTTTTTTTAAGTGCTACAATGAGTCCTAGGGTGTGCTTTCCCCAACTATTTCTACTATTTCAAACAGATGAAGAGGGACCTGGTGTTCTACAAACTGCCAAAATACAGTTGCCTATTGATCTATCTCAAGATTTAACAGTCTTTTTAAACTAAAACAGGTGGAAGGCCACGATCACTGAGTTGTGTGAGTTCTTTGGTGTTACATAATAGATAAAAGGATAAAATCATGCTGTAGCTTGACTGTTAAGGAGGCAATTGCTTATCATTTTCTGTGCTCAGCTGCTTATTTTCAGAACACTTATATAGAGTTAGTATTTTCAGTTTATCAGCCTTTTACCAAATTTAGTTGAATTTGGCCAGGGGGTTCCATTCACTGTGAGGAAGTTGGTCTGATCAACAAAGATCTGATTATGTGTGGCTACAGCTCACACATAATCAGATCAGGTCAAATCATAAGCTCCTACTGCATTGCTGTCCAAGAAAACATCTGGTTTTTAATCTCCACAACCATTTTTAGTAGGGCCTGTTGCAATAGGACAAGGGATAATGGTTTGAAACCAAAAAAATGGTAGATTTAGACTAGGTATTAAGAAGAATTTTTTTATGAATAGGTGGTGGAACACTGACACTGGAATAGGTGTCTAGAAATGTGATGGATACCCCATGCTTAGGAACATTCCTGGTAAGGCTGGACAGAGCTCTGAGCAACCTGGCCTGGTTGAAGATGTCCCTGCTCATTGCAGGAGAGTTGAACTAGAGAATTTTTAAGGGTCACTGCCAAAACAAACCATTCTATGATTTTGAAGTGATGTCTGACAAGAACCAATGCTGTGCTATATACCAAGTTGGCTACTTCAGAGGTGAAGTGACCAGTGAAGAGGTACTTAAATCTACTGCAGGATAATCTCAGATTTACAAGATTGTTGCTGCACTATCTCAGTTTTAGGAGGAGCTCTGCTGGCAGAATTCAAGTTAGGGCTGCTGTATTAGTGCATTTGCAAAAACTCCCCCTAAACTCTTCAGGGGCAATTTCTTACAAAACATATTCTGGATCATGTCCTACTGAGGGAGATGTGCAAAGTCACAAAGAAAATAAGCTGAAATATAAAAACTTGATACTTACAGGGATTTGAGTTTAATTAGAAAATCAAACTGGTCTATTTGTATTTTCTTGATGGGGTTGTAAGAAAGGTTCCTGTAAACACAACAAAAGTAACTTTGGCCACATTCCTTACTGCTTTTTCTAAAAACAATGTCAATCTACTTTTAAAGTTTAATCCTGATATCACGTTAAGCATTCCCATGAAATGATTAATTTCTCATGATGTAGCTAGCATGGAACATCTTGTATGTACTAACAAGATCTAGAAAAAGGTAGAATTTGAACATGCTGTCTTTTGGCACATGAAAATGCACATCTTTTACAAAATTATTCTGGACAAAATGCTATATAGAATTGCTTTTGGTGTGTTTTTTAGGCAGAGCTTAAATGATGCTTGCAAACAAATGTGCTCTTCTCATTTCTGACTCATATGGCTGAAAACATCATATCAAATGAGGAATATACATATTGAGGAATAAATATATACATAAATGAGGAATATTATGTATAGTAATAAACAAGAATCCTTACAGTTGTGAAAGCTCCTTTAGTTCCTTAAATATATATGGAGGAAGTGATTCAATCTTGTTGCTAGCCAGATCTCTGCAGAAACACACAGGTTACAGTAAGTTCTTACTACACACAGTAATTTTACTGAATAGTTTTGCATTTTCAATGTACACAGTTTTATTTGCCAAATAGGATATTATTTATTCTATAGGTTATCAGAAATCTGGACTATAAAAGAATGATGTTAAAACAAGGTGGAAAGCTACATCTATCAGATCTTGCCTTGTCTCATTAGTTCAGACATACCATTAGACATAAAAAATAATTTACTGTTATTTGATTTCCATTAAAAATAAAGTAAAATACCATTAATGTGGCTTGTAGAAGCTTACAAATTAATTAAACATATTGTTTCATGATGAGAATGCTTCCACATAGGCTAAACAGCACATCTTTACTTTGGCTTTTTATCTCTACCTTTCACCTTACTTTCACTGTGCAGAAATCCTAATAACAGAGGAATAAAGGTGTCAGTCCAACCAAAACTGTCAAACTGGTCTAAAAGACCCTGAAGGCACAAATGCACCTCAATTGTAGTGATACAAGAACAACTAATATTATTATATTCAGGGAACATAATGTGAGAAAAGCCCCAAAATGATTGATACATGTATTTTATTGATTATTTCTTTCCTGTTCAATATATCTCAAAAAAAATACCCTAAGGAAGGATGCCATCTCCAGAGCATGTTATATGAAATAGAATATATGATTAATGATATTTCTAATACAAATCACAAAACTGTGTGACTTGTACAAATAAGAGAAGAAATCTACTCACAATTCATCTAACATCTGGAGAGAAGAAAAGCTGTTTTCATTTAGGGAGCTGATTTTATTTCGTCTCATCACCCTGAAAGAATAAAACAAACTTCTGTTGCTTCTTTTTGATTTTGAAGATAAGGTTTTATAAGCTTTAAAAGTTCTCTGTTCTCTACATCTTTAAATATTTGCCCAATTCAGTTGACAAGCTAATTGCATCTAGAAGTTTGCCATTTTACCATTTGGTAAATAACTTTTTTTTGCCTATACATGCATGTACTTCTGCATATATATATATGTATATACACACACGCACACACACACACACACACACACAAACACCCATGGAAGGCTGGTGCAAATTAACTGAGGTCAGGAATATGATTAAGTGGCTGGAAGGCTTGGAAGGCTTGTTCTGCAACTTTTCATTCACTCATATTTCATCTGCCACTGAGATTAGAAAGCCAAGACCATGGGTACTGCAGGAGAGTTAAAAATTGAAAGTCACACTCACCATGGAGCCTACTGATCTACTAAAAAGGAGGGGATTTTCTGAAGATGGTTATATCATCACTGAAGAAACTTTGGAGAAAATTCTAAAATTGACGAGCCAGTCAACCAAACAGCCAATCAAAATAAGCAGCAAGCTATGTATTTTGTGTGTTTGCTGGTTGTCATTATGAGATCTTTCACTCCAATACAAAAGTTATAATGAAAATTTCTAAATCTTAGTATCAGCCAAAGTCTTTTCAGTGAAGTCTTGTTATATATTTCAATGCTGAACTTTGCTATAAAATATGAACAGTGGATATTCTATGTGGTGTTCCCTTCAAACCAAATATTTTAATTTAATACCCTCAAGAGATAAATAACCATAATACTCTGAAAACTTCTATATTAGCTGTAATGAATCACTTGACTGTCCAGTATAAGCACATCTCACTCTGGCTAGCTAGCATATCCAATTACTTACAGTACAGTTAGAGTGCTGCAGGAGATGAAAGTGGCATTTTTCACATGATGGATATGGTTGCCTTCAAGGTCTCTGGGATATAAAAAGAACCCCATCAATCATTGAAAATAAACTCAGGCACTTATTCTAAGGTAATTGAAGAAAAATATTACCAGAACTTGCCTACACAGAAGAGAGTGTGAGGCAGACTTGTAATACTTCTGCACACTTAACTGATGACTTCAGGCCATCAGCCCTGCAGTGACCCAGCGGGCACGCTGCAAGATCCAGCACCCCATAAGAAAAAGTAGTGTGGAAGTGCCATACAAAGACAACAAAATAATATTTTTCCAGTGAAATAAGGTAGACTTACAGCCAGTTTAATCTTGGCATATATTGGCACAGTGGTTTATCAGGCAAACGAGCAAGAGAATTATTCATCATCTCTCTAAAAAAAAAAAAGAGGAATAGTACAGCTGGTTATATTTGCACAGTTATGTCATAGAAAAAATTCATGTCTCTTATGCACTTCTGAAAAAAAATCACTCCAATCTTGAATAGTTTTGAAAGTAGTATTATTTTTTTCAACATCCACATATTTTCCCTGTGGCATTCTGTGCAGCGGTATTTTATCCTCAGCTTTCTAAAGTCCAGCTAAAGGAAAGATGTTTACTCCACTTCACTGCTATTAAAATGAAATGAGCTCCAATACAAGTCTACTATTCAGTCAGAACATGTAACATCTATGGGTGATGGAGGCAGTGGGATGTGGAGGGAGGTTTCCCTCTGGCATGCAGGAGAACAAAGTTCCAGCTTTTGGACTGGAGGGGGCAGTGGCAGATCATAGACAGGGTCTTGGGGAGAGGGGTCAGGCTGCCATCAGGGGCAGAGACTATGGGACCTCTCCTGTCCCACCATGGATGGCTTTGGAGGACAGCTGGAACCCAGTGCTGCAGCTGCCTTGACCCTGCCCTCTCAGTGACAGCTTTTATAATTTTCCCCACCCTTCTCCCTATACTTTTCCAGACACTGTGTGTCCACTTCTGCTAAAATCCTCCCACTCTAGCACATATTGCCTGGGGTAAGGGAAAGCTGCAGGTACTGCCAGCACTTTGGGGTGAGCAAGCACAGCTGGTGTAAAAAGATTTTTATATGGATATGCCCTTCCATTTCTGTTCTTTCAAATAGCACCTTTTAAATTTTGTTTCATACTTACAGAAGAATAAGGGATTTGAGTCCATAGAATGTTAATGGATAGATCCGATTTATCCTGTTGTTTTCAATTATCCTATAAATTACAGCAAAATATGTCTCAGATTGATAATTGACTTCAGTCTTAAATTGAAGAGATAATAAAAGATAACAAGCTTTGTAGTGAATTTCTTCAAAAGTCCAGTCAAACTACTTAAAAAAATCAACACACTATTCCTTGATGGGTTAAGATATTAATTTCCTTTCAGAAAAATTTAACAAAAAAAGTAATTTAGAGAAAATCATTTCTTTCAACTTAGAAAAAATTGTTTTCCTTTGAGACTTTTAAATCTTTTGATCAAGACACTTTGAATGGATTCTCTGTAAAACAAAGTAGCACAACTTAACAGGATTCTGTGGCAATCCAACAGTCCCAAACATGCAGAAGAATGTAAGACATATTATTTGCTTTTTAATAGCTTATTTAAAATATCTCTGAAAAGCCAGTATTTCAGGTTATGACAGTAATTTTGTCTGGACATTTTAAGCACTATTTAAAAAGACCTGCCCAAAAAATATCTGTCTACTGTTTTATAGTACCTGGGTTATTTAATATATTCATTTGTAACATCTGTATTCATTAAGCAATTACTAATAAGCATTGGTTACCATTGTTAAAAGTCATCAATCATTGAAGCCATTAAGGCTCAAGAACTATTTTCTGCTCTCACCAAAGCCAATTGCGTTTTTACCTAGCATAGTGTAACAGGAGTTCCTTAGTTATTAGCTAGTGTAAAGTAATGTTATGCACAAAAATGAAAGCAATAAAAAAATATATAGATATAAAAATTAATTATTTATTGAGTAAATAAATATACAAATAAGAAAACAACATACAGCCATTCAAGTCTGTGGAGGTCTGCAAAGACAAAAGGCTCCAAAGTCGTTATCTTGTTGTTGCTCAGGTATCTAAAACAGGACCAACCAAAGATGAATTAATGGAATGATTATTTAGCAGCATACACATGAAAATGAGTTTTAAGATTATTTTTCCTTGATAATTTACCAGAATACTCCTATTTTGTTGCTTTTTTTTTTACTTTGATAGTCTTCATGCCATTGTTTGAGAGCAAGGCAGGACTCTCTCTAGTGAGGATTTTAAGAGTAATTATGTACAGAACTTTGTCTTATCTGTAAGAAAGCACAGCCAGCTAAATATTTTCACTGTGTCACATTTTAGACCCTTTCCAATTTCCTTCTGTGGAGTGATTTGTTCCATGAAAGTTTCCAGGATCCCATTCAGTCTTTGCTAAGGATATTAGTCATAAATGTAGATACCAGAATAATGGAAAAAGAAAGGCTGAAAATGAATGGGGAGGGGTATTATAAATGGTCTGGGAAGATAAAAACAGCAGCTGTAATAACAGATAATCAGCCACACTTGTGTGATGGAAAAAATAAGAGGTACAGCTTTGTAAAACTTTCCTTCTGAAAACATTGCAGTGAAAGTTCTGAACCAACAGTGCAATTTATGTGTTGTATCTTTCACTGAGCATTTCCCTTAAAAGTTAGAAACACCATTTAACAAGTTGCTGCAAAATAAAGAAAAAAGTGTTCCTTTCATCACCTATACTGGTTACTTTGAATTGCATTTGTAAACCAAAACACTGTGTTAAAGAATTTTCATCCATCACAAGCTCTTGCTTTTATTTCACTCTTTCTTCTTTCTCTTTGGCTTTCTGCAGGGTCACTACCATACTGTCTCCTTCTTCCATCCTGAGGATTTTGGGAATAGGATTGAAGTATGGAGCTAACTTGTCTTTTCAAAGTACTGTCCTGCCAGATAAACTTGTGCAGACACCTCTTCATCTGCCTTTGCTTCTCAATTCAATCATTGGATTAAAGATTTGGACCACTTTGCAAGTTCCTAGTATGGAGTCAGGTAGAGAGAGACTCTCAGAGCTCTGCCTGCTGCTCTTGACTTCAATATTCTAAAAGCAATACTTACAGTTTTGTCAAGTTGTATAAACCTTTGAAAGCACGTTCAGATACAGCTCTGATTTTATTATTCTGAAGATACCTAAGAAGATACAAACCCAAAACAATTTATTCTCTAAACAAGCAAAGTTAAAGCAAACATAAGAAACCAATTAAAATCTATCAGGTAAACTGAATGCTCATTTGATACTTTAAAGGAAGCTGTTATATTTGTTACACCTTGAATTTGACAATAACCATTTTACAGCTATAGCTGGAAAGGTTGCAAGGTTGTTTTTAAAGAAATTCACACAAAGATCAAAATCAGAAAAATCATTCCAATGGATGCTTGCTTTGCCAAAGATGAACAGTGGAGTGGTGGTTTGCAACCTCCTTGATTGGGTCCTAATCTTGCAGTGCTCACTGGGGTGACCTGATCTCTGTGTTTACCCAAAGCTTGGCTGCAACCAAAATTTTGCACCGTAAATGTAATATTAAAATATTTTTTGAATTTTTTGTGGTACTAGAGAATTCTCAAAATATTGCATTTGTAAGATAATATATTTAAAAATAAACAGCAAAACCTATTGATCTCCTGTAAACTAAAGATAGTATTTTTTTTAAAATTCCAGATTTCTTTATCTACTTTGATAAAGTAATGAGTTGAAAAGTATCAACTGCAAATGCCAAGTCTTTTTCAAAGATTTTTAATGCATTATAACATTATTCTCTGAATAATATCTAAACATAAGTCCTTTAAATCAAATTCCACCGAATGAAGCATCTAGATGCATTCCTGCTAAAAAGCAGTAAGGAATTGAACATTGGCTTTTACAAAATCGGTTTCTGCTAAACACTGCTCAAGACCTTTTGGAAAACGTAAAATTATCTATCATCTGGGTATGAAGTTGATATTAGAAACAAATTTTTTCTACATATATAGATAGCTATGGATTTATTTATTTTAGTGAAAACTTACCTTTCAGGAATTTAAGGAACATAATGGGACTTAACTTTCAGAACACAAGATGGTGCTGCAGTGTAGCACAGTTCCCATGGAAGAACTCTTTGAATAGGTTACATAGAAGCCCTACTCCAGACTTCCAAATTTAATTTTTATTCCACTACTTCTATACAAAAAAACCGTGTTAAAGGCTATGAGTTTTGAACAGCATGTATGTTACACACTGGAAAACATAACACAGCATTGTATTGCCATAATAATTTGACTTGTTGGGCATTATCAAATAAGTACCAGACATAATTAGGAGTAAAACCATGTGCCATGAGAATGAGCTTCCCATGATAATGGGGAGTTTGAGTTTCCAAACTTTTTTTCCAGAATAAATCAATTAACTTACTTTCATTCAATTTGGTTTATTATAAAGGTAACATCCTTCAGACAAAATTAAAATTTAGTATTTTTCTGTTATAAACCAGTCCATAAACATGAACCATTGAATATGCAGAAATTATGGTTTTGCAAAAAGACAGATGTCAAGTCAAGATACTTGAGCCAAACAAGGTACACATGAGGTACCAAGGAGTGGGACAAACCAGACTTTTGGTACTTAAATGTTAAGCTCCATGTGTGTACATATGGGGGAAGGAAAGGATGAATATTTAAGACACTAGATAAGTTTTTTATGTTATAGCACTCCCTTACAGGTTTTTAAGATCTTGGTATTTCTTGAAAACATCAGCAGAAAGTTTCCTTAGCAGATTCCTCTGAAGAGACCTGTAGGAATGAATGCACACAGTAAAATTACTGTTCCAGGTTCCTACAGGGCTTTTGTTATTTAACAAGGGCAGCTCTCACTCTGCTAAGTATCAAAAGCAGCATGAAACCATCTGAATGTGCTACTTCTGTTTTTCTGTATGCCTCTATCTATTTAAATATTAAGAAAAATACATTAAAATAAAATTAAAAATCCATGTCTCCAGGAAAAACTGGCAAAATAATAGTTAAATGTAAGAATGAAAAAGTTTTGAATATAAACTACAACCTCAAATGCATATAGAGTGTATTTTCCAGTTCATGTGTCTCTATGTCCCATCTCCACTGGGGACACCTAAGTGTCCTGTCAAGAACAAAATTCTTTCAGGATGTGGTTTGATTAGAAGAGAATTTAGCCTGAAAGCCAGCTGAACCAACTCACTGCTTTTTCTACAGCTAGAACTGGGTCAGTATTTTTGAACCCTTCTTCGACCCTGAGCCAGAAGCCAGTTTAAATAGATGTTTGACATTCCACATCAGTTTTTGCTATGAATGGTTGCAGTATTTGAATGTGGACCCAACAAGAAGAACTTCAGCCACACGTGGACACAGGCTGGTACCAAAAGGAAAGATCCACGACCGGGATCTATGGGGGAGATCCTCAGGTAAGGACATGGGATGCTGCTCCCTGCTCACCACACCTAAAGCTACTTCTCAGACAGCAATGTGCAAATCAAGTGCACATCAACCATATTCTGATCTCTCAAAGAAGAGTTTGGCTTACACATGCATATCTGCATGATGAGTCAGACCAATTAAATCCTTTTAAATAACAGCATATTCAGAGACATCAAATGAGAACTACATAGATTTGCTCCCGCAGGGAGTTCCACTGAGTTCAAGGTTATTGACTTTATTGACAGGAACACAGACTAGGAATATTGGCAGGATCATAGCATAAGAAACAGGTTCTAAACATTTTGTCTTAAAAGGAAGCATTTCTTTTTGTAGATTTCCTTAGATATCCTGTAACTGTTTGTAGCTCAAGTCACTGTTACAAACATGAAATGATCAGTTCACAGAGTTTTTTGGTTCCTTAGTTTATTTTCTCCTCTTTTATGCAAGGAAAATCTGTACTTAAAATATTAAAGTACTTGTCAACAGAGAGACACAGTGTTTCCCAAGAATCAGCTGATCATAATTATAAGGCTGTAGTTGTGAAAAAGTTGTAGGATTGACAGTCAAACCTGAACAGAGCAAGAGACCAGGTTACTTCTCTACTTACATGATGGTTATGTTTGAAGAGACAGATGGGACAGCATGTAGTTTGGCAGCATCACAGAAAACCTCCAGCCCTTGGCAGGTACACTCTGCTGGCACATCACCAGCCACTGCAGGAGAACATGAACATGGTCAGGGCAAAAAGTGGGATATGAGGTGTGATGTGACGAGAAGAAAAGAAATATGACATAAAGGAACAACAAGCACAAAGACAGATATAGCAGGCACTTTTAAACACAATTAAGGTACATGTCTTTTACAAACTTGATTTAGACCTGGGAGGAATCCAACAATAAATATAAAGGGACACAAAAAAATTATGTTACCTCTGTGGAAGAGCTTGTAAAAGCTCATGAAATTTAAGTATGATACACAGGAATCTGGAATGCAATTTTTGCCACACTTCTTTATATTATTCAGTACTCTTTATACTAAAAGGAGCACAGTTGGTGAAAATGGGTCAAAAATGGGTCAGAGAGTCTTACCTCATCATGGTAGACAGCAGAATAAAAAAGTCTGTACAAAGACCTGCATAAGTGAAGGGGGTTTGCAAATTTCATTTGATGTACAAAGAAATGAACTGGGAGCAATGTTGCCTTCATTTCACTCTGAAATATATGCCAGTTCTATGGTCTCTCCAGCAGTATCAGCATATTTAGATAAACATTTATATTGCCCTCCTAATTGTCATATGCTAATTAAAATATGTTTGACACTTCTCTTGCAGAAAATGAATCATCCTTAATGGAACTGAAATTAGCTTCAAATTAGCATTCATTCATTTGAGATATTAATTATGTTTTACTATAAATGAAACAGCACTAAATTTCCTGCTAAGCATATGGTAATAGTACTGGTCTTGAAATCCCAAATTTGCTCCGTATTTCTTTCTAGGAATCATCATTAATAAAATAATATCTGTAATTACTTACAGCACTCAGGTGTCTTTGTCTGAAATGCATACAGAGATTTCAGTTTATTGTATTTGTCCTTTGTATAATGTTTATCAAATTGCAGAGACCATCCATTGTTGTCCTCTAATAAAAAAAAAAAACAAAAAAACAAAACCACACAACATAAAGATATCTTCACAGATAGAAGATACTAAAACAGAAATTGAAGGTAGAAATGTCTTCACTTAATTTATTTGCATAAATTTTGGTCTAATTTATTCAGGTCTTTATTCCAGAGCATTTCATACACCATTAGATAACCTTATCTTTATACATCTGCTTAATCTTACATATCTAAAACCAATATGAGCTGCATAGAAGTAACAGCTTATTATACCTTCAATAACAACTTTTGCTGTGACAGTCACACTGAAAAAATATATTTGTGGTTTCAGAAATGTTTATTATTGTAGGAGCCTAAAAATGAGAGGCAACCATATTTTCATACTTTCTTAAACATGCAGGTTTGCCACTTTGTTCAGGAAAGTTGAAATGATTACTATGGCTCTGCTAGTTTGTACAGAGGGATGTCTTGCACTATCACAGCCTATAATTTCTTTCCTGAAAATCTAGACGAAGGCCAAAGGAACACTGCTTTTCAGGAGAAAAAGGGACTTGATGTAACATTCTCAAGTCAGAATGTTCATGTTCAGCTTAATATGAATCTTAAACAAGCCATGTTTCCATATTACCCCCATGGTCACTGTGCATAGATGTGCTGGAACTGAGTAGTTTATGGCTGTAAGAGTGAAATTTAAGAGCAAACCTTTTAACCTTTTAGTTCTTTCCAAAGAATGACATTTCAAGATATAGAGGTACTAGAAATAACTACAGATCTGTTAGTTACTTGTTTCTTGGAAAGCTATTGTATACCTGAGACCTGTAAATCGACTGATCATGTACCTGCTTTCCAAACAGGCTGGAAAGGGAGAGGGAACTTGCCTTTAAAAGCTGTGGTTGGATTTTAGTTTTCTTAATTTGAGTCTGACTTTAGTTTTCTTAACTTGAGTCTGTCTTCTCTTCAGCTTTTAAAAGCATCTCTTTTGATGCTTTTAAACTTGATGCATGTAGCAGTAGCAGAAGTGCTCCTTGGGATGGCACTCACTAGCTGGTGAGCCAAAGCATCTGTGACAATTGAAAGCAGCACGCTTTAAGGAGACCTACTGCAAAACAACATTTCTATGAGAACTCTCAGTATGGCTCTGCTTTGCTAGTAATTATAGTCTTAGATTCACCTTTATGATGCACTGGCAATAGTCTTTACCCCTGCAATTTCAAAGGCTAATAGTTTAGTTACACTTAAATACAATTCCTCATCGATATTCCTCTATAAATCTTTATATTTAACTAAACATTATTATTATATATATTGGCTTCAAAATAGGCAGGGAGAAATAAAAAGTATTTACTTCTTTGCAAATTTTCCCATTCTGAAATGGCTTCTCATTTTTCACGTTACATTATAACTCAGTCGTTGTTTTCTCAGATAGGCAGGGAAACGACCTTGAAAGCATCTCCTGACACCTGCATACAGATGAAGCTGTTTTTGAGAGATGCTTGCCTCTTTACTGTCTAAGCTGAGGAGATGTGTTATATGTACTGATTAATGATATTATGAAAGATTTAGTAACTTCAGGGAAGCTATCCTTCATCTAGTTATTTGTTTGTTGTGCATAAATTGAAAAGATGAAAGATTCAAAGCAAACATGTCTTCAGGAATTGCTCCAGTGAGAGAAAAGACAGTCCTGATAAGACATTAAAGAACACTTTACTAACTTCCTCAAGAGCACCTTGCATGCTCTGATCCATTAGCAGTTTTGCCATTCTAGATCATTAAGCTAATATTCAGAAGCAGCCTAATGTATTTTGAACAAAATGAAAGGTATGGGCCAACCAGCTCCTGCCTGCTTTAAATGCTCAAAAGAAGCTCAGTTTTAGGACTGCCTGCAGCATGGAATCTGTAATTGATGAAGTGATAAGAACAGATCCTTTGTCAAGTGGTAAGTGCATTAAAACCTACTGCCCTGTAGATGGGACCATAATGAGCTTTCCTCTATCACTATTCCTGAATGTTTAACTGGAGCACATCCATTGACTTTCATTTGTATGACTGGTTTCAGCAATATAAGGGAATTCAATATATACAGAGAAGGTGAGATTTTTAAACAAAAACTTGGAAAAATGGTTTAAAAATGAGATTATTCTTGAAGTATTAATCATACCAATTGAATATTTTGCAGTCAGGAATATAGTATGAAAATATTCTTGGATTTTCTAATTCATTATTATGTTCATAGAATGTTTTGGACAACTAACCACTTGTTTGCAAATTCTGAATATACAGTTAAGAGCTACAAATTCTAATCCTCCTGTAAGCCAATGAACATATAAAAATATTTGTTTCTGCATTTCCCTGTTCTGATATTAAGGAGTGGATATATGAGATATGTATACATATAAATATGTATTCCATATATTTGCACTTTTAAAATGCTTTGTCATGTGACAATTCATGTACAAGAGGTGACCATCAATGCATTTCACATCTGCAGAGAAAAAGGATGAGAAGTGCCTCCCCCACTAAGGGGAATGATGGAGCAATTTGCTACAAAGGGGAAATTCCTCAGCATTTTTGAGGAAGCCTAGAGGCAGCTGTGTATTTTTGGGTGGCCATAAAAATGAAGGGGAAAAATTCACAGAGAAGATGGATTATTTTGTACTGGAATCATTCCAGCTGTTTGGTGTTTCTAGTGAGTTCATTTTAAATAACGGGCTTTTCTCATGGCATGCTTTCTACTAGAAATAAAAAGGAATATCTGAATATGATAAAACAAGTTACTAAACATCTCTTGACCTCCAGAAAGACATACTTTGGGCCAAACTTTGGGCCCAAACATGGGACAGTCTCTATTTTATCCAAACTGTTTTGTCAAATCCCCAAAAAATGCATTGAGCAAATAACTATGTTTAGTATGACCACTTGGTGAAACACTCAGTGGCAGAACTGTAAATCACTTTTTGGTCATTTAGAGTTTATATGAAGTTTTGTGGCCTGTTTTTACCTCTTTCAAGGCAAGGTTCTCCAAACACTTTAAGAAATGACTGGTAATAGTACTGGTCTTGAAATCCCAAATCTATCATTTGAGGGAGTACAGCTCAGATGAGAAATTACTTTTACCCTGAGCCAGTTCTAAAATAGATTATGTTGGCTGTAGTTCTGTAAAAAAAAAAAAATGAGATCTGAGAAAACAAGGCATCATCAAATCTTCCTCTACATGGGATAAGTGACATAAGTGGTGGCAAACTGGATTTATCTGACTACAGATTAATATGCTCTTTCCTGCTGAAAGTTTCCAATTACTGCTTCTGATGGGAATGAGAAAGAGCATATTAATCCTGACAAACTACAGATTTGAGTAATCATTTCGGTGACAGATCCAAGAAAGCATCATCTTTTCTCAGTTAAAGACATATCTCTGACTTAGTATGGAGCTTATGATGAGGATGCTATCTATATGACTTCCCCTTCTCTCAGCCACATCTTCATGGGTATTATACAGAGAAATGCTATCAGCTCAATGCATAAACACTCTAAAGAGACAGCCTCTCACCCTTTGATTTTGCCTTGGCTGTTGGTGGTCATAACTTGTGGACATATTTCTTTTTGTCAGTTGTTCAAATAAACTTTTTCTTGCTGTAAGGAATTACTTCAGGCTTTTCACAAAAGTATCTTTTGGTACAAGGAAGACCCATGTCCTCCAGACAAGAAGCATTTCCTTTAAAAATATTTACAGATTAAGGAATATAATGGCCCTTTTCCACAGTGTTGAAGCATCCTGATACAGTCTCATAACTTTCAGCAAGACCAAAACCACACAGAGATTTTATAAAACCAAGGGCTGTGGTGCCTGGAGGGAGGGCAAAGTTGGGATGGAATTTCACTGTCTCAGTTTAAGTATCCGAGCAGAAAAAATTAAGAACTTAGAGCAGGACACCTTATCAATCAGTTCAAAGGAAAGTTACCCCACACCCCTCTGCCTGTCACTGCACATATACTGTGTCCTCTACCTGCTGATTAATTCAAATCACGTGTCTGCTTTTATGTGACAATGCAATTATAGTAAACCAGACAGGAAACAAATTAATTTGCATAAGGTTTACAGTTTTCTGGATGAACTAGATTACGTACATACACAAGTTTTTTTATGATTTTAAAACAACTAAATCAAGGTAGTGCAACTTTAACAGGCAGGTTCAAATTTCCCAAGATAAACATCGTCTCAATGTTTAATCTTTATGTGAAACAAGAGCAGAGAGTTTTCTAGTTTTATAACAACACTTTTAATCTATATAAATTATTCTGATTTTATATTCTGTTTTTCTTGAAGTGTATTCAATTTTTAAAATTAAAATAATCTGATAGCATGAATACATCTATAGAACCTTTAGTTGCTTGAAAGTTCCTTTGGCAGTAAGCCACTACAGTGGAGACCAGGAGAGACATAAGTCTAACGAAATGCAAGTTCCTCTTAATTACCAACAATATTTAAAAATTGCAGTAGCAAAACTGATTAAAACCTCTCAAAATTTCAGCAAAGCTATTCCATGAGCTGATATTTGCGCAGCAGAGTAAACCTTATTATTTCAGTGCCATATACTATGGATGGATGGTAATGACAATAAAATTTGGCCACATATAAAAAATTTCCATGTGAACTTGAAAATCCTATCTTTTCCCAGGTATTTGATACATTTTCAGTATACTATTGACAGTCAAGTATTTATTTTATGCTTCAGAAACAGAATTTGCTATCTAGGCTCAAAACTGAACAGCACCTCATACATTCAAATCCTGTATTTTAAGTATGATGAGAAAAATGCCATGCCAGGAAAACATAAGACCAACATTATTCATTCTATTATTAATTTGAAATATAAAAACATCAAGGTCTTCTGCAATGTGCTGAGACACAAATGAAATTTTTCACCCCTTATGAGCAATCTTGTAATATTAAAACATATCTTTTGTATAGATGTTTTGAAATACTGCATAGAAATTTAGATTTCTGCTATGGAGATCTAGAGGATGATTTAATGAACCTACAGAACTGCAAGAATTCTGTGTACAGTTATAGACCTTCAAAGAAACACATACAAATCAGCATCACATTATACAGATTGTTCATCCTGTTGAACTTTTATTGGTCCCTTATAAGAAAAAAGTTGGTCTGTTGTTAAATTATTTCTTCAGGCAAGCCAGTCACCTGGTGAGCGTGTGGCACACCTGTTACTACAGGTGAGGTCTGTGTTTCTAGAGGCAAATAGGTGCAAGACTTCCAACAGCCACTCCCTGCCCCAGTTCTTGAGGAAACCTCTGTGTGTGATGAAGGTCTAAAAGTGAATTTACAGCTGGGGAGCGGAACGCTGTCCTTTGTTCGGGGAACTCTTAGGGCTGAGAGCAACACAATAGTAAATACATTTAGCCAGTGAAAAACTCCTCTGGAGTCAGAAACAAATTGCCTGTTCTTGCTTCACTAGACTGGAAAAATGTGGTTATGTGGCTATGACACTGTGATTAAAAAACAAATGCAGACACACTGCAACCATTGCCTAGCTGCCAAAAAAACAGTTTTATAGAACTATCAGCAAAATTGTCCAGAAGCCAAATTTTTAAACACTGAGGAAACTTGTGCTCTCAAAATAGCTCAGGCTACTTTGTTCCATTAACTGCTCTACATAATTAAAGACACTGCTCACAAAAAAAGACAGAATTAAACACTAGCACATTTTTTCTTCCATTCTCCCTTTTATTATTGCTTGCATGTAAAGAGTAGCCAAATGCGTAACAATAGTTGCTGGTTTTTAATTTCCCATTCATGGCAAAAGAGTCTGGTTTGCAAAGGTGCAAGGGCCAATGTGTGTGATTTTTGTTTTGAAATTAATAAGAATTCTAGTTCTTGCATTTTTTTTTACAATTCTTATGCTAAAATACTTTTTATTCTGAGTAGGACTTACACCTGTGTTACTTGCACATAACGACTTCCTCTAGAGATTCATTAGTGATAAATGAAGAGCATATATTAACAACCAGTTCTGAGATGGAGCATAAGAACTATTCAGTAGTGTGATATGACTGTAACACTAATTTTAAATGAAGAATAAACTGTGCTTCCTCAACCAATTAAGTTTGAGATAAAAAAGATTGAGGCATTTATTTCTGAAATCCATATATCACAGACTGCATGGGAAGAGACTGTATATTATACCTGATGTTTCTGTGACAGGTTACACAACCTAGACTTCTTCATCTAAAGGAAAAAAAAAAACCCCACTGCTAGCACAGTGCTTCCAATCTTTTCCAGACCTATTGAGGAAGGCTGGTACATGAGTAACATTGGGTTTTTGAAATATATGAGCTTTTTATTAGTTTTCTAACTTAGGTAAGTTATGATTCTTTGCTCACTGAAGACAGTGGGAGTCTCTCTGCTGATTTTAGTGGAGTCAGTCCAGGTCAGTTCTCACTGGGTTTGACTTTGCTTCTTAAGCCAGGTGTTTTGACTGAAGATATCACATCAGTCATACTGTTTGCATTTTAAATTAGAGCAGAACATAACAAATCCTATAACTGTAGAGATTTTAACTGCATGTTTGTGCGCTACCAAACCCTAATGGAAGTTAGGAAAAACTTTTAAATCTGAAAGCAGGATTATTTATAAAGGAATGAGTCCACCTTTACTTTACATACAAGGGATTTTCAGAACCTGTAGCTACAGGATGCTGACACATAGCATCAGTTATATTAGTGACAGAGCAATAGGGATTAATCTCAATCTTCCAGATATACAAAATATGTCTTCAAATTGGCCAGGTAGGATGTAAAGTCAAGAGGAAAGTCCCGTATCTTTTGAGGTCTGATTTTGTTTCTATATTTTCCCCAAACTAAATTTGACACTGATGGGTGGTTTTCAAACAAGAAACTGGAGGTAAGCTTCACTGCAATTTACTGAGAGGCTTCTCCCCAAAAACTGATATCATATTAACAGCACAGCTAATTTACAGTTCTGATGATCAAATTGTGGTGATGACCCAGCAGAATGTATGGAATATGAGAAAAAATATTGCAACAAAGTTCTTAGAAAATCAGGCAGGAAAAACATCAATTCAGTCTCTCAGTGGTTCAAAATTTACCTGCATTAGGAATTTTTGAAGGAATTTTTAATTAGTATGTTGTGACTACAAAATTGCAACTGACCTAGTGTTGTATCCAGCAGAGATAATTTCAAAAGTTGTTCCACTGAGAACATTGTGCTTTTATCACTGCATTCAATAGCAGGACAATTTTAGTCAGGGAAAGCTGACCCTTATCTAGGAAAAAAACTTGTTCATTCGGCCCTCTAAGTAGAAGGCATATCAGAGAATTAAAAAAAAAAAATAAAAAAAGGTGTAAGATTTAAAATTTAAATATTTAATTAGGAGCATATGAAAGAACTTTGTTGTGTGACTAAAGGCATTCGGGATATTTTGAAAACAGAAATAGCCATGGATCATTACTGACAGAATTAGCTGTCTTCTTCTAAATGCATGGAGTACATTTATGTTATTATTAACTTTTCATTTTTTTTCCAATATTTTGTGAGTCAAGATTTGTTCATCTAAAGAAACACACACCCTGTAATGAGAAAACACACAGAGGCTCAATGCAAATCTACATCAGAAATATTGTTGGTTCTTTTTGTTTTGCATTAATCAACTGCTGTCTTTATCTATTGTTACTTTTGTTTTTGTTTTATCATTAAACACCACTGTGAAGGCAGAGATCTCAAAACTCTTCTTTCCATGAATTTGTACTTGGGAATACATACCAGGCATGTTTAGTATGCCACTGGACATCAAAGAGTTTGCCTAGAGATTGTTTAGACTCCATTAACAGTCATATTGCAGCAGTAATGTCTTCAATGTGAGAAATATTTGTTACTTATTTTAGGAATAATTTCCATGTCAACACTGCCACGGCATTAGGTGAGTAGCATTGTGTTTATGCCTATTTATCCTTGCTCAGGTTTAAAAAGCAATGAAGTAAACAAAAAGTTCTAACCCTCCATCTACAAATGCCAAGTAGCTACAGATTCAAACCTTACAGCTGTAAATAAATGGGAAAAGCTCTTCTATGGAAAATCAGGCAGAAGCCTTTATGCTTGAAATAAAACATAGTAGGTCTAAAGAGTATCAAACTTGCTTTGCTTTGCCAACTTGATATTTAAAAAAGCTTGGGCACAGAAGGATGCTGAAATTGCTATATCTTATTTTGCTACACATTTCGAATTTTGCAAATAGATACAAAAATAACTCTAAGTGAAACATGATAGAGGCTAAATTGCATCACAATGCCCTCAGCCTAATTGAGAACTCAGTACTTCAGCAAGGATGAGCAGGGAACAGAACAGCAGAGTAAAATTTACTGTTCTCTCGAGTCTAAAAAAGGAAATTGCTCAAAACCGTAAGCTTTATAACAAATTACAAAAATTTAAAATATTTTTATTTAAAAATATTATTTTCATGACAGATTTGCAGACATACCCACTTCTCTTGGTGGACTATGTTTTCAAGTTCAAAAGGTGAGATTACATTTTCCATGCACATGTAAGGTTATCCAGCCATAGTTCAAGCAGAGCCTCCCATCACTGCAGGCATGATAAATTGCCAGCTGCCTCCTCTTGTTGCAGTTTACTGCACTGCCTCAAGCTCTTCCCCATTAGGGTATTGCACACAGTATTTTATTGATTTTGGAAAGCAAACTAGGTGGCAGAGGCATGAGTTTTCAAAGATGAGTGGCTTCACTCTACTGTGAAATACCAGCTATAATTCACTCCCTTCCAAAAGTGGAAGAAATGCTGAAGCTGAGCTGGCAAGCAGGATATCCACACTCTGAGGTTAAGCACTAACACAGCATTCCGAGTCTGTTCCCAACTCTACCCGTGATTCTAAAATGAGAGCTTCACTACTATGGACCTTATTTTTATGTTTATTATTTGGAAGTGGAGAGGAGGGTGGAACTGAAAGAGGAAGCAGAATTGAAAAGGTCACCCCAAAGCTAATTTTTGTGCCTAGGCTGGATAATGAGCAGTGATCACAGCACATTTGAAAACACAGGTCTCAGTGAGGATTTGGTTTAGTTTGAAATATGCATAATCATGTTTTCCTGTTACCAGGCACACAGTACCTGAAACAAGATTAATATTGCAAATAATCTCAGAGACCACAACAATTTCTTACAACACTAATTTCTTACAAATATAATCTTACAAAGATTACAACTATAATTTCCTTACAGAAATGAAGTGGGGAATGAGACAAATTTGTTCATTAAAAGAAAGGAACCACTACAAGATAGTTGGAATGAAACATCTAATGACATGTTTTGCTTTCTGTTTCCATGTTATATAGCTGGTTTTACTGTAGACTTAAGATAGTGCTTTATCATTACTGTTAGTGAAGCAGTTGGTTCACCTAGCTTTGTTCGAAATACATCCACAAAAAAAGGGGTATTTTTGAACTGCTTTGAGGGTCTACACAGATTTTTTTCCCTCCCACACTTGTTGTGTTGAATCTTGTAGACTGGTCACCTCAAAGTTCCTCAAATTGATGCAAAAGTGTTCAGGAGTTGGAAAGTTGAGCTACTTGATTAGAATACCTTGTGAATAAGATTAAAATTTCCATGGCACTGAATGAAACAATTACTACACTGGAATAATTTCATTTTTAATTTCTTTTCTGTAACCAAGAGCAATGACTTCAACTGAAAACTAGTTGTAAATATTAAAAAAATGGGGAGAAGGAGGCAGATATAACTGCTGGCATGAGGCAGGCATCCTGAAGTGATCCTAGGAATGGCAGGGAAAAAAAGACAGATGGTTTCTCTGTCTCAGGAACTAATCACAGGAGCTTTTTTTCTTGTATTTTAAGCAAGATGAATAATTAGAGTTACCCCACAAAGATCTCCCCACTTACTATGTGTGGAGTCATTGCAGAAAATTTCCTCAGAACATTCCATATACTCAGAAAAGGAAGCGACTCTAACTGTACAACAAAGTATGACTGCAATACCATTTTTTGAGAAAACATTACTGCTGAATATTACATTAATGCATTTCTAAGTGAGAAGAGGGGGTCAAGGTATGAGAAAAACATGAATAGCATTGTTTTTCCCTGTAGGTCCATACAATGACTCTTCATCTTTTGTAATTTAGGTTTTCAAAAATCAAGGCTAGCTCATTCTTGAATTACAATACACAGAAGAGGATTCAATATCACCGCTGAATTGTCTTGTATGTTCCTTTCTATAGAAGAACACTAAGGCATTACTAAGGACTTTTTTATTCATTGCTTCAGGGCTCAGTATTAAACCACTTCTTGCAGCACTCTCCCTGCTCACTGACAACCCATGTTACTTCTAATTGAATTTTTTGAAATCGCTGATTCATAATCCAAGAATACCTCAGTTCTGTGTTAGTAATAAGATGAGATGCAAAGAGCTCTTTGATTAATGGTCTCAATGATCTTAAATTTCTTTTCCTACCTAAAAAATTCTATGATCCTATACTGTCTTGCACCTCCCATTACAAAACTGTGTATATCCTAATTAATATCATATTAAGCTGTATCTTTCAGCAAGACCTTGTGTGATAGACTTTGTGGTATTACACAGAAATGAAATATGGATAAAGCAACTATTTCTTGTCCTTGGACTTCTTAAACATGTGAGCGAATCATTATTGACGATTTCTGCTACTGTAGGTCAAGATGACTACAGAAAAAACAGAGCAAACCATTTTTGTTCAGGATTTTGATAATTTACAACAGAAGTAGGTTTACAGCACCAGCAAATGGTAAAAAATGACAAAATTGTGCAGGTCCACTATATGGGATTAGAATTTAAAATCACTTTCAAATGGATTAAGACCCTGAAATTGCATAGGTACAATAATAAGATACTTCACAAAGGTACACAAATCAGCTTCACATGCCATGAGAACAACTACTTTCAAAACCTCGTTGACTTTGCTGAGACTGCTGGTAAAAAATACCATATTTTGTTTGAAATTTCTTTCAGAAAATTTCTTTCAGTATACATAGCATGGAATATTCACTTAATATTTTAGTTCTTTGCACTCCTCCCATCCAGATCTGATGGGGATGTTCCTGTCTGGGACAAAACAACAACTCAGCTGCTTGGCTCTGGGGAGCTGGGGGCAGCATGTGGGGCAGGACATGGTGCACCTGGATGTCCTCCATGGCTACAGGAAAACTACTGAGGAATAGGAAGCCTATTTCCCCCATCTACCACAGATCAGCAGCTCTGGAGAGTACCTCTGAAAATATACAGGCTGTAAGTAAGGTGACAATAACAGTAAATAAAATGTGCTAGGGTCGATTTTCTCTCCTTGTGGTCTTAGCTCACAAGCAAATGATGAAGCTCTTTCCTCACAGAACATAAGGGCCCCTTTCCAGACTATCCCAGGTCTGTGCCACCTCTGAGCTGTGTCCGAACACTGCATGAGAGATGCTGCTCTGCATAGAAAAAAGCTGTGCCAGGGCCATGCTCACAGAGGAGCAACATGGACAGGTAGGTGCCCATGCAAAGCCCTGGCCTTACCTGGTTTACAGAGGAGGTAAAGCCAAAGCCTACAAGCCAAGATCACAGCTACCATCCAGAGGGGCTAGGAGTGACAAGGATCAAAACAGCATGTACAAATGACCTGACTGTGTGTATGCACTGGGATTTTTACATTTTCAATCACAAAAGCCTGCTGGTAACACAGCTTGCACAGCACACTTACAGATGCATATGTTTGTCCCAAATTAGGGCATAAATAATTTCTAAAAACCTTGGAAATTCTTCTAAATTATGTTTCCAGCATTAAGTCACATTAAGCTTTTAATAAACTCTGTTGGAGCACACATCTACCTCTCAGCCACAGTCTTTGATAGATCACATACATCCATTTGTAGACATCAAAATGACACGTACAAAGAAGTTCAAAGCAGGGAAAAAATGGGATACTGATAACTGACACCATATACAAAGAAAAATGCCGCCCATTCCTCTTTCTCTAGCAAATGGTTTGCTGGGTGGCTTTATTAGCTAAAGCAGACCTGCTGCATCCTCTGCAAAACATTGCTGACACTGCCCAGCCTCCTGTGGGTTTGAGTGACTACAGGTGCCAGACACAGAGCAAAGCCACAGCCACGTACCACAGTTGTCTTCGTCAGCCCGATTCCCGCAGTCATCCTCACCATTACAGTGCAGCTGTTGGGGCAAACACTTGGTGATGTTGCCACATGGGAAGTAGCCCAGGGGACACCTGGTGCCAGCTCCAGAAACGTGATCTTCCAAAGAGTCGCAGATGACTAAATATGAACAGAAAAAAATATGTTTGTTTTATGATGTGTTTAAAGGTATTTGATATTATGCCTTTGCAAGTACTCATTTACATTTGAATGTGAATATCAAGCAAAAAAATGTATTAATTAATTGGACATGAAATTACAAATAGTATATGAAGTATTTGTTAAACTTAGCAAAAATATTTTATATTGTTAGCTAATTGAAGTTTACTTTGATATAAAGCAAACAAGTAATTCTCAAACAGGTAATTCCTCCCTATTCATCCTCAGAATAAGATCAAAATGTTAATTATACAAGACAAATGACCTAAGGCCACTATTTTAAAGGATTTTTTTACTATTTATTATAACAATATACCAGATAAGCTATAGGTATTCCTGCCCATGGAAGGGTGGCTGAAGCTAAATGATCTTTAGGGTAGCTTCCAACCCAAACCATTTTATGACATTACTTTGTGCTGCAATTTTAGACCCAGATAGATAAGCCCCTTTATACAAAGTCAGATCTATATATGTTTGATTATATTCTAATTTTAAAGAAACTTCTTGGTGTAAATGGATCAAGGATCAAAGAACAAGGCAACTAAGATCAAATCCGTGACACAGTTTTGCTGAAAATTTAGTAAGACATCATGAAGGGGCCAATTAAGAATCCTTCAGGAGAGTTGTCAGTCTGATCCAAAAACTGTGGAGATATTGGTCAGGATATATCAGTGTGAAGTTTAGATACACAGGTGCTGTTCTGCTGAGCCCATGCTTTGCAGGAAGGAGCTTCAGAGGACACAGGACTTCATTCAAGCAGTGCTGAGGGGAAAGGTAGAGGGATGCTGAGGAGGGACAGCCAGGGCAGCTGGAGGATTCTGCCTGTCCTCTGTTCTTCAGTTCTCTGTGCTGCAGCAGCTGCAATCACCCACATTTGCAGATGCATGATGCCTTACCAGTCCCACCAGTGCACCTGAGGGACAAATTCTGCCACTACAATTTTTTTTCCAAAAAAGCATGACTTATCTACTGCTTCTATAATGGACTGCAGGATGCCAAGTCAGATTTCTTGTTGTACAAGATCAACTTCCCAAGAGCACACTATAGAGAAAGTTGAAAATTACACTAGAATTAAATTTGTTCAGTCCACAATATGTTGGAAATGGAGAAAAGCCTCATCAGGACAGAACCCTATCCAGTGTTCTTCACTTCCAAAGCTTCCCTAAATCTACCTAGCACCCTTCTGCAAAGGTCTGCTAATCCAATTTTCGAAGCACTTTCAAAGAGGAGCATCACTTTCTTATTAGAGCTACTATTTGACTTAATGCAGACTGTTACAAAAAAAACCCCAAAAATCAAATACAGATTTTATTTTAAATTTCATTGCGATCTTAGGACACTTCAAATACTCTCTAAAAACATTATTAACTGTGATGTGATGCTTGTTCAGATAGTAAACTGCTAATTCTGAAACATGCAACTATTTTTCCAGGTTATTTTCAAAGACAAAGTATAAATATTTCAGACAACTTTCCAAGATTAACAAGGAATGTTCTTGGACAACATCTGATTTTTTGCACTCATTTTTCTCTTGGACTAAGAGAAATCACCTGAAATTCAATCAAGTACTTCAGATTCATAAAAAATCCCTTCCAGAAGAACTTTCTTCCAGTTAAGCCCTTGACAATGTTTACAATTCTGAAAAATTGGAATGTAAGAGCTTTAGCTGCAGAAAACTGAGATAAATATCCTCTATATTTACAGAATTATCCTTGCTGTCAGAAGCATCCTGCATAGAAATTCTTATATTTCAGCTAAGCACCACTGAATTATTTAGAAAATTTGATTTGCTTTTATCCACAAGTATATAACCTCTGCAATTACTCAAAGAGCATCAGTTCCTTAAAACTTTCATGTATGGGCACCAAAAATTGAGCTACATCCTAGTCACAGAGTGAATTCCCACTTGCATATTGTTCATAAATTTCTCTGCTGCTCTGTGCTTTTATTCAGAACATTATGATTAACTTGTTCCACCCAAAAAGTAGCAAAAAAAGCTCATGTAGGCATACTGTTGTGCAAACAGTGTATGTGTAGTACTTAGTGTCTTAAGTCTCTTTCTTAGCAAAAAGCTGAGCAGGCAACTGAGGCTCCCTTAAGTGAAGTTACCTGTTACAATCTGAGTACCTACCAAACCACTGGTAAGAAAAACCAGTGTGGAAAAACCCACCATAAATGAAATCATCCCAAACAAACCATCAAAAAACCTCTCACATTTTGTCAAGCTTTTTATTTTACACACTAAAGATATGTTTAGACTGATCTGAACCTTGTGCTTAAAGGGGCTCATCTCCATGCAGTTTAAATTTCAAAGGAAAGCATTTATCTTCTCACAGTACCAGTCAATGGAATTTCACAGCATGTTCCAAAAATTATTATTAATTATTCAAATAGTATTAATCCCTGAACTAATTAGTAATTTGCTGTTGCATTTTAGAAATCTGTGCTTTGCCACAAAGAATAAGTCCCTCAAGATGTTCAATGTTTTGAATTCTCTGTACATTTATAGCCTTGATGATATCTATTCTGAATCTCTGCATTATTCATTTGTGCTATGTTGGATTACCCTGGCATGTAAATATCTGCCTGGGAAAGGAGACAACACAGCTCCAAAACTCAACAACTTCATCCCAGTTATAAAATCAGTGAAAGCACTGGTCTTTGTCCACTGACTTGTTAACATCACTTTGTTTATGCAAAAAAAGACAGAAGTTTGGACTCTGCTGATTGCAGGAGATTTATGTATGGAAAAGCCCTCAACTTTCTGGGTGAAATATTTGGTAAAGCTGACAAAGGTAGACAGGAGATAAGACAGTAAAAACTGTTGTAAAATGCTAGATAATATTCAAACAATTATCTTTTGGACTGAGGAAATTAAATTGCAGTCTTTTATGTGGGGGAAATGGATAAAGATAGCACTGCAACAACAGCAATTAAAAATTATGGTTATTGTTTTGCAAATACAGACTTTACTGACATTGGAGTTCACCATGAACTCCAAGATAATCATAACACCATATCACCAAGATAATGATCTATCACTCCATCTTTGTGATGTGGTATTAAAGTTGGCTTTTCTACATTTGATTGATTTTCCACTATGAAAAAATTGAACCACTCTTCTCGTATCTTGTTTGTTCTTTTTTTTTAGCAGCTGAAAGAAGATGAAAAGTGATAAACCCGTGACAGACTTGCCTATCAGAAGGATTGCTTTTACAGATATCAAGTAAAAGAGCTTCTTCTTTGTATACCTCGTAGAGAAAATCATCTCCTGCCTTCCTGTGACATAGAGATAATTGCACACATTTCAGATATTCTGTTCCAGAAAATTTCTTTTCATAATGTTAAGCATAAATTATTAAAATATTTGCAATGCTCCAAAAGCAAAGAGAAAAGAAACAGGTGAACTGGTATCAGTACAAATAACAAAACCACAAAAAAACCTCTTTCTGACTTTTGTCTCAATACAGAAAAATGTTCTACATAGCAGTATGTTCATGATACTGCAAATTAAATATTTCTGACTGTTGTGTATTTAGGGTCCCCTGCAATCTCCCAAATTCATCTCCAATTTTCAAAAAGAAAACAAGAATTCCTGTTGTGCACCTTTTAAGCTTGTCCAGACTGGCTGCTTCGAGATGCTTATTGCTATAAGACGCGTGCGGTGAGGAAGAAAGTGGATAATTTTCCCTGCTTTTCATTAAATGCACGACTAAGTTAACTCTGCTTTCCTTTGCTAAAGGAATAAGCATGAGTTGGGTTGTAATCTAGTATAGATGATAAGGCTTTTTACTCTGTTGCATGGATGCAGAATCACTGGGGAAAGAACATGACAGCCCGTCTTTAAACAGTCATAAAATGAAATCGAAAGAAGGAACACATTTGGGAAAGCCAAGAACAAGATGTTCCCAGGACAACATGGCTTGGCTTCCAACTAAATTGATTAATTAGGCTTGCTAGTTTTGTGCATTCTTTGAAATACAGTGATTGGGTCACAAGTGCTGTTTTAGAAACCAAATAAGGCACACATGCACTGTAAGAACACAGATTTAACACAGTTACTTGTAGGTTCTGTAAAACAAGCGAGGATGACTTCAAAAAGGGAGCAGTTCTGGGCTGATGGGAATGAGGCATGAGCACTGAAACCAACCAAAGGCATTACTCATTGCTTGGTACCCACTAGTCACACCAGTCTCAACTGTATCTCATATATGTTCAAATAAAGGCATATCACAATACCAGGAAAATATTTTTGTCTTTTCAAGAATCTGAATGACATGAAATCCAGTGTCATGAATCCAAAATGACTCATGAATTCCATCAGCCAAACAATTTAACTTGTTTTTCCTCACTTTAAGTGAGTTAGCACTTCAAATTGTTGAGGAATTCCAATCGCTTTTTAAAAAGGCTCCTTAGATGCCAAGAACCAAGGAATGATTATGGTGCTGATGAATCCACCTTGTATTTTTCTGATGGAAAATTATTTTACCTACAAAAGCCCAAGTTCTTCAAATGCATTCATGCAAAAGCGGCGGCACTTTTCCAATCTTACACAACTTCTTTTAGTTGCTGTACTTCTAGACACAGTGGGAGGTGGGCTGCAGAAACAGAAGACTGGAAATACTATTGCTTTGATACAGAATGTTTTGTTCTAATAAAACAGAATCAACTCAGAAAATATTGAAGTTAAAATCGATTTCACCTGTAATTTTTGTGCTAGCTTGAATGCTTCAAGCTGACAGTTAATTTAAAAATATCCCCCTCTGCTGAATGGTATATTAAGGGCATGTGAAATGGCATTGGAAAACTTTTAGCATAACACAGAACAGGTCTCATAGGCGTTTACAGCTATGAACTACTTTAACCTACAAGATGTTTAATTAATTATTAACAAAGAATAGAAGTGACTAGTGACTGACCAACTTTGATCAGATGCATCTGAATCACCAAATAACAGAAAAGAAGATACGACTTAAAAAGATATTTTTAAAAAATAATTTGTAGTCTGAATCTGACCATTACAACAATATGTATAAGTGAGTGAAGAGATGAAGTTCATTCTTAGATTAATTTTCCTGGTTTTGTACAGAATTTTCAGCTTCTTCCCACTAAACAAGGGATATTTGAGTAATCTGTGACTGAGACAAGGATGAAGTTAGTTTATTGTATTTCAGGACAGAAATAAAAAAGTTAACTTCTGCATAATTTCATTTAAATTATTATAAATTTATCAGTGAGAATTTTTTTTCATCATGTAATTTCATAAAGCCTCTCCTAAAATTTTCTTTTAGGAGAAGTTTTCTAGTGATATCTCAGAAAATGTAACAGGAATGTCATATTATTAAATGCCAATAAACCTAAAATTTAAACTGTCCATAAATACCATATTGAAAATAGATTCCAGTTTCATACAAAAACAAAACAGGGTTTATAAATTTGTACTTTAGTGCTGTTAATGTTCACACACTTGTGGTAACACCTGGGCAAAATTTGTATACCAAAATAGACCTTGGTCTAGTGGCAGTAGATTCTTTGGCATTAATCCTTGAGACAAAGTGTCTGTGGCTTAAAGGATTTAAATATCTGGGCAGGGCACTTACAGAAGTGTAATTAAACTGTTATCACCACACTGCCTTTTCTGTAATTTGTGCCTCTGCTTTGGCAGTTGTCCAGCCCTGAAGTCTATAACATTTTCTAAATAAATGTATTGCATATGCATTGTGTTTGTAATTTTAGGTTTGATTGAGTGCAAGTGACACAGTGTCATTTATTCAGAATGACAGATTCATTTCTAAAACACTAGCAAACTTTTTTATATTTAGCTATTACATTTGCAACCAGAAATACACTTTCAGTTTTATTGCATTACATTTACCTTTAGCAAACTATATTTTTTGCTAAAATGTCACTCTAGGAATATGTAGGTCTTGAACTACACACCTAAGTTTATGTTTGTTTCCATTAAACACAATATAGTGCAATGGATTTCAGCAAAAATGGTGCATATATTATGACTTTTGCATGCCAATCTGGTAATTGTCTTGGATTTTAATTTCATAAATTACCTTTATATCTTGCTGTGGATTACACAATGCTTTCATTTCAGAAGCACTTTCCAAAGCAGAAAATTTTTACTATCTTTTTGAAAATATCACCTCCAATCTCACAACAACATCACTACTTATCAGCTATGCCACAGATAATTCAGTCTCATTAATCCAGTTACAGGGTTGGAAGATCCTTGTCTAAGTGCCAGATAAATCCACTCCAGGGCTGGAAACTGCCAGTAGAAGGACTCAGACTGGTGACATGGCACCTTGCCAGAGGATTTGGCTTTTATACCTTTCATTAATTTGTTGTTTTATTCTGATTGCACAGAACTTAGAATAAAAAGATTCTAATGTGCATAAAGAACTGGAAGAGATAATACCTCTAAAAGCCCCAATATGAAGTAAAATAAGTTCCATCCAAAACCCTCAAATTGTGTAGGGCTTTCCCAGAGGATGAGTTCAGCACAATACCTAACAAAGCCATGAAATGAGTCAAACCTTTTTATTACTCCACTTCCCCTTTTCTTCCTCTCCCCAAATAAACAGAGTTTAAATGATATCTGACTATTATTTCTGTTTAGAAACAAGTTCTAGCTCCATATTCTGACATGATTTTCAATAGAAAACACATCAAGGTAAGCTTTCCTTGTCCCTGTGTTTTTTGCATCAGTGTAACTCCTCAATTTCACTAATTTCTTTTTCACAGCAGAACAATATCAAGGTGAAAGCTGGTCATATGAAACACTGGGGTTTTGTTCAAGTGGTGTTAGGTATTGAATAGAAATGAAGGCACCAATCCAAATGTGTTAAATACGCTGTACTAGTCAGTACCATCCCACCTGGAAGGCCTGGGAAGGGAATGGTTAGCTATCAAAAAAAAGGAAACTCCTCTTCCAGGAGTTAATTCTTTCTCAACCACTATTGAGTATGTTTGGCCTGGTTCTTTGAGCCCCAAAGAGAAAAGAAGTTTGTTGCAAGTAATGTTTATTTTTTTTTTTCCCCTCATTTGAAACACAGCATTTATGAGGCAATGATTCAAACACATAGAAAAGAACAATTTAAAAAGACCTCTGAAGCTTCATACCTGGAATGGCCTTTTTGAAGTTTTGTAATTCTAGGGTAAAAGATTTCTTCTATTGCAGTATTTGCCAGGTATCTTACAATTATTTTTGTATCTTATAACATAGTAGTGTGCTAACGAATGTTCTTTTTTTCTTTTAAATCTGAGCAATCCAATAATTGAAAATTTACTTTAGGCAAAAAAAATAAGGAGAGATGTTTATCAATAAATTAGTGTCCCTCAAGCAACAATCATTCACCTCATCTAGATAACCAGCATTCTGAATTTCTTTACATAAGGACAGTAGTTAGAGATTATTATAAAGAAATTCATTTCGAACTTGCTGCTTTCAGCAAGTTAATCCAGTCAGCCATGCATAAAGTAAGCAAAAGTGAAACACTGACTAGTGAAAACTAAATTATTTAAATTACAAACAACAGACATTTGTAATATTTCTCTTAAGTTTCCATAAACAAAAGGCAGATTTAAGTGACTTCATGACACAATATCATATACAGGAGAAGTTTGTGTACATGTGCATTCATGCATGGAAGCAAAAAGAAATCCAGCAGATGAGACAGAAAGCACTTGTAGCAAAGCCTTAAGAGAAAGCTGCAATGAGAAAGGGGAATGAAATGAGAAAGGCAATGGACATGGAAATTACTTGCTGATACTCAGTTTGTAGGATATTCTGAGAACACATTATTTTGCAAAGGAACAGAACAGCAAAGAATTACCTGGGTATCATTAACTTGTCCTCAAGGCAGAAACAACCTAAAAGATCATAACCAATTGCCTAACTTTTCTTCTGTCAAAAAGGGCAAGCCTGTCTTGCATTTTTTTCCTGTGAAGTATCTACACTCTCACCCCAAAACAGAAGTTATAGCTGAGTTATGCAATTTATTCCAACTTTGGCATGTTCTTGCGGTGGGGAAACAAACCCCACAAAACCCCAACAATGTGGTAGAATGGGCATTTTGCAGTGCTGATGATAGAAAAATAGTTTTGAGAAGAGCCAGCCCAAGCATTCTGAGGAAAAGAACATGAAGGGTGGCAATGGGAGATTTTATTATCTCTTTATCTTCTTCTGCTCTCTAGTCTCTTATTTTCTACAGAGGCACTAGAGCTAGGCAAGCTGGACATCAGCCACAATTTCAGATTCCACTATTTTTCCTCTTCTCCAAAGTAACACAATCTCAAGCAAGTCTTTAAAAAATAATCTCAGTTATGCTTTTTCTAAGACTCCAGACAGAGGAAAAAAGTGTTTTGGGAGCCCTAATGCTGTATTTGAAACATGAAACATAATCTAGGGTTTTTCTCTTTTCCTTTTTCTCCCTTTATTGTGGTTTTAGTAAAGACTGAAAGGATTGCAATAATAGTTCTTACAATGGAACTAAGCCAGCATAATTTGAAGTGAAGCTCTGAAGCACACTCAAGATTAATCTTGTAACAATGAAAATACATTATTTCTTGGTCAGCTGGAGACAGGACTGTCTGATATATTTTATTAATTCACATACCTTTGTTACTAAGAACCATTTATAACTATTAAGAATTTAAATTTAATACAGAATTACAAGTTCAGATTTGGGAGGTGGCTGTGCCCTGTGTCCTACAATATTCCACCCTCCTGAAGTATTATAAAATATGGAACCCCTTGTTGTTCTGTTTTGAAGTTAAATGTTTTAGCAAATCTCTTTTCTAAAACCTCACAAAACCTTTTTGTGAAAAATCAAATTGCAGAATATGCTTAAATAAATACACTATTGTTGGATTCTGACTCGTTAATCTTTGCTTCAATTTAAATATCACAAGTTTTCCAATCTCTGCTGTATTCTACTATGAGTACACATAACTCACCACTAAAAGTTGTGACATTCCAGTTAAGTTCATTAAACAGAAATTATCTCAAGTTAATAAGATTTCTGACCTTCATGAAGTGAATTATGTTAGCTGGTCAAACCACAGAACTGGGGACTCATTTAGGTTAGAGAAAGCCTCTGAGATCTTGTAATCCAGCTGTTTGGACCCCATGACCAGAGACATCGGACTTATTTCTTCTTCTACAGGTTGTATCAAAATGTGCATGCAGATTAAGAGCAATAGATCTTTAAATTATAACTTGCAGATTTTATGCACATATTAACGTACATAAAGAAATGTCACATTAGCAGCACATATTTGGAAGTTTGGATATCCAAATTAAAAAATACAACAAGAAACAGCATTCAAATGTGTAGCTCCATTTTGGATACACTCTGGCTAAACAATATTTTTGTGTGGATTGCTGTGGATTTAACCTCCACAAAGTCTATAGTTCTCCTTCTCTTCATTTCATGCCTCTTCATCTAACCTAAAAGAGGATTGTGTCTGTTCCTGACACAGTTTTCTCATTGCCAGCAGTGAGAGTCTGCTCTGTGGAACCAATCTAGAAACCAAGAACCCAATCTAGCTAAATGATGGTGTGAAAGCAGTGAATATGTAAATACAAGATTTAAAAAGAAATATGAAAATTTAACCAAATAGTGATAGAACAGAAAGATGTACAAGGTGGGTTTTTTTTTTGCTAAACCATTTTAAGAAAAAGAAAGACCTCATGTGACATGAGCCTAAATCTTAGGGGTGTAGAAAAATCAACTATTTAATACCTGTTTCTGATATGCTTTTGGAAAAAAGTAGAAAGTGGCTGCACTCTTTCTGCATGATGCTGAGAATCCACACTGAAGAAAAAACAGGATTTAAAAATGCATGTTTGCTGTGTTACTTGATTGCTAGAAAAGAATTAATGTCTGAAAACCAGTGTCTAGAATTTCTAGGTAAGAGTACGTAACAGTCGATTCACAGGTTTTACATGGAATTGCAGTCCAAAAAATGAGGTCAAGGAGCATATTTTTATGGTAGATGTGCCTTCTTGAATAAAACTTCTGAAAATGCAGATCATCTTTGTCAACTGTATTGTTATTAAGTACTCCAGACTAATGAAGGCATTAAATCCATTAATTTAGTCGTTTTCCCCCCCCCACACACACAAATTTTGGCTTTAACTATGATGTGGGCAGTTTTATTAAGGGATGCTGCCTTAGCCTATTCCAAAGAAGAGCTGGTCTATTCCTATCTATTACAAAAAAAAAAAAAAAAAAAGAAACAGGGCAAAAATATATTTCTAAGTTTAAAAATACCACTTCCACCCTTCCAAGCACTCTGCCTTTTTCCCTACGTTGAGCATAATATTGACAAACAGGTCTGTGATGGGAAAAGTCTTTTCTCCCAGGTCAAGCCAGTTATTTCTTCTGCAGAACAGAGGAGAAAGAGGAAATGTTCACCTGCTTTGACAGACTTGCGTATCTTTGCATATCTTTGAGCCTCAGTGACTGCACAGTCTCTCCCACTCCTAGTGCTGTACTGACACTTGCTCTTCTCTGGAGGAAATAATTCCTTGACTGAGACAAACCAGTTTGACCAAATAAAGCCTTAGCACTGAGAACAGTCTGGTGGAACACAACGAGCTGTGCTATAGGGGACTGGGTGATTTACCATCCTCTCTGGATAAACTCTGCTAAGGCATCTCACATGCCCAGATCCCTCAGCATCAGGGTCACTGCTACTGTGTGGTGTTCACATCTCACCGAATACAATTCCTTCGCTCAGGATTTTATCCTGAGAAGTTGAAAAGGCAGAGAGAGGCCCGGAGATGGAAAAAAAAAATCCTTATCTCATTCACTTCTCCTGTGTTTTGCTCATGTGGAATGTGTCAGGAATTTATTTACCTGAATTGATGAACCTCATTGGGCTCGGGTGAGCTTGTGTTCAATCACTGACCAATGGTCACACAAGCTGTGTCGAGACTCTGGAAAGAGTCAGGAGTTTCATTATTATCTTTCCAGCTTTCTGTAAGTATCCTTCTCTATTCTTTAGTATCGTTTTCTTTAACATAATATAGTAACATAAAGTGATAAAATAGCCTTCTGATCACATGGAGTCAGAACATCATTCATCCCTGCCACGAAGGGTCAAGCCTTCTTACAACACTGCTGGGCTCTTCTTCCCACTGCCTGCTCACCCTCTCCCCCTGACATGACTTCAACCTGTCCTCCCAGGGCTGGATCTCCCCATCAGGCCACAGCTGGTGGCTCCTTAGACTCCTTCAAACCCTTGTTTTCCCATCAGTCTCTCTTCCTGGTGTATTTATCTGGCCCTGTCACACCAGTCATGATGTGTGACATCATCCAGATCCATGCTGGATCCCTCATGAGCATTGGAGGAGACACAGCAGGGAGTGAGCACAAGACTCTGCATTAATTCTTTGCTTATGCACAGCCACATTATGTGCAACATCTGTTATTAGCAACATATAATCTACATCTGAATTCAAACTCAAGATCTTTATATTTCATGCATTTCTAATAACACACCTCCATATAGTCCTAAAGGCATTTTATCTATGCTTTGATTAGTCTTCCAGTGTATTACTGGCATCTTGCTCTTTAGTCTACACTTTAACCACTTAGAAGCTACAATATTAAATTCCCAATTAGTTCCTCATACAGCTACAATAACTAGACTTCCCACTTTTAAGTCTTCAGAGATTACTTAGATTACAGTTTAGAATAGGATATTATTGCCCAGATGGGGAGCTGAGACATTATCATATGTATGGCAAGGGTTTCTGCTAATTTGAGGTTTTTACTTTCAGAATCAGTTTCACAGACTACTTAAAGCACAGCTTTTACAGATGTCAGTGGCAGCCATGCAATGAACACTGCTGCACCAGGATGATCAAACCAAAACCTCCAGAAAATCTGCTTTATAATTATTATCCATTTGTAAGGCTTTTAGAGCCTTACAAAAAAGGAAAAGTTTTCCACAGCAGAGTTCAGTTGCTTTTATGAAATGGCCTTCATTTTGTAATCCCCAGCCTCATTCACATTTTATCTTAATCTTCTATAGCAAATGAAGAAGGGATCACGCAGGCAGTATAATTCACCATAATTTTTGATTCATCCTTTTAATGCAGGACACAAAGCATGTATTTTTGTGGAGTTATAACATTAAGAAAATTCATTATGGGCACATGGCACAAATTAAGATTGTGTTCTTTGCCTAAATTCCTAAGCACTCAGCTTACAAAATTAATAACTTCCTCTGACACAGGTAACATTTGCTGTTAGAAGAGGAAATCAGTTTCCCTCCAGCATCTTATAACAGGACACCAGGCTGCATCACCAGTTCAGATCCTTTAGCTCTCTGGACCTTTGCTTTTTGAGAGGGGAGAGTGATCTGACAGCGCTGATTACCAGCCTCTGAGTAGAGGTGCTGCTCAGGAGGAGACATTTTAGAAGAAGTCAGTAAGTCACAGTAAGGATTGACTTAAGATCAGGACAATAGGAAAGATTGTAAGGACAATCCTGTAAGGACAATCTTGGGCTTTGTTCTGGCTTAGTAACACAGTGCTCACCCTACCAAGCTCAGCTCCTTTTTCTGCTCAGGCTCATTCCATCTGCTTCACTCCCATCCTTTCTTGTCTGATCACTACCTGCTTCCCACCATCTCATCCCTTCTTTCTGTACAGAATCCTAGTTCTGATCTCACCATCCTCTGGCTTCATTCTTCAGATGCTCACTCCCCTCTCCCAGAACTCTCTGTCCTTCTCCTTTAATTGACTTACTGTTCCCTGCTGGCTCCCTCTCTCACATCCCTTTCCTCAGTCTCTACTCTCCCGGACTAATAGTCTTCCTCATTTCCATTTTCCCTTTCTAAGTAGCATTAGTCTTTTCCCTCAACTCTCTGTTCCATTGTTCCATCTACCTGTCCCTTTCCTCTCTGCTTTCATTGTCCTTTTTCAGTCCTTCCCAACACATTTTCACCTCCTCTGTCTTTCAGACACAATTATGACTTCCTGATGCTCTCAGCTTTCTGTGCCTCCCAGCCTTGCACCAGCCATTTAAAGTCTGATTTGATGGCTTCAAAGTCATGGCACTCAAGAGAAAATGCATGCTGAGATGACTGGTGGCAGATCCTCTGAGTGTCACTCTGGTCTCTAGCAGCAAGTAACATCTATCAGAAAAGGATATTTTTACTGCAACTAGGCTTGAGCAGCCTCATCAGCTCTAGTGGGATGGTCTGACAGAGGATTGTCTCTCAGGCACAATGATATTGCAGAGGGATACTTCAAAAGTACTGTTCAAGAAAATGCTTTGCTTAATACAAGATTATCCAAATTGATCAATGTAGGCAAAATACCAATTCCTCTTATTCAGAAAAAAATTTGGTAAAGTTTTGCTTGTCTTCTTGCTCAAGGTCCACAGATTGCACGTAAAATTTTAGAGCAAATGGTTCAAGTCTGGTAGAGTTGCTATAAACAGTCAATACAAGTTTTCAACTTGGGTAGCTCCTGGTGCTGTTAACAAAGAGGTGAAAACATTCTTGCCCCAGCAGCAGTTGCAGGATCCAACTTTCAAAGCTTCAGTTTACCATTGTGCAGATTTTTCACTACCCTCTAACTGATACTAAATTTTCCTCAGGAAATCTAGCCTGCATCCCCGATTTTCTGTAAATATACTGATTTTCATGTTATGCTGTTATATATTCACAAGATGCACATTGTTCTTCTAACTACAGTAAAGCTAGACAGATTAATGCCCAAGTTAAATGAAAGAAATAACCAAATATTATTATTACACAAGGATTACTTGAGCTTGTGCAAAGGCTGAAGTAATTTCACTTTCCTATTTACAAATCTGGAAGGTCTCTTAAAATATGGTACAAACTATGTAAACAGGAGCACAATCATAAACCTGCAATTTTCTGAAGGATTCAGGATTGTCTCTTTCCCACATTTGACAGAAAGCATTTGGTATAAAAGATCTTGGCCTTGAACACAGCTGTCACCTGCATGAAGTACCAGAACAAGTAATGAGACTCAGATGGTTTAAAGAAAGCTGTCCTTGGCATTTTCAAGTGAGGGTAAAGGATGGAAAAAATATGAGGGGAGAATAGAAAGAGGAGGTTAAAGGAGCTGCAGGTACAAGCAGAAATAGGACTGGAAGCATCAGATAGAGGCACAGAGAACAAAGGGTTAAAATTGTAAGAGTTGTAATTGTTTTTCACAAGGAGCCTGCCAAATCCCTTTTGGAACTCACTTTGAATACTTTTCAATGCTAACGTTCTTCTGTTTTGCTTAATGATTGATAAAGGAATTGTTTGAGATCCTGTCACTTAGCCAAGGTCCAGGAGGATAAAGTAGCTTTTGTCCCCAGAAAGCCAATCAAAGGCACTCTGGAGGCACAACCCTGCACCACAGTGGTTGCAGCAATTCCAGCTGACTATTTTGCCAAAAGATGCAGCAGCAGCAGCAGCCAGTGCAATGGCAGCCACACACCTGAAGTGACCTGCTGGCTTTGCAAGGGGGGTGACCCACCCAGGCAGATGTTCATCCTGGCTGCACATCCAGCACTGCCAGTTCCACAGCTGGAGTCTGAATTCACTTATCTCCATGTTATAATCACTGCTGTTGTGTGGACAAAAATCATGACACAGATGCTGCTTTGTTTTCATAGAAAGCTCTACCTGGGATAGTGAATTCCACTTGGGAAGAGAGGCAGGCAGTTGCCAGTATGCACAAAGCTCAATTGCTTGAATTCATTTGATTATTTAGATTTTGGAGGGAAAGGTTTTTTTTATACATTAAAAAAAAAAAAAGATTTAATGAAGAATCTCAAGGAAGAGAGTAAAAACAGTGATTGAACTTCAGCTGTTGAATGGAAAACTAAAGAGACACAGCTTGAATGGATTTGGGTAAATCAAACAAGTAGCTTTTGTACAATGTATACTCCTTATTTTACCTTTTAAAGAATTTGAAGGACCTGTGACTTTGTAGAAATTAAAAAAAAAAAAACCAGCACCAATCATAAAAACCTCCACAACAAAACACAGATGAACTTGCAGCAGCCCACCAGAAAAAAAAAAATCCAATTTCTAAGGACAGCTATCCTTACTCCAGGAATGTTTAAGACCAGCTAGCCTAAAGGCTTGAGCAGAGCTGACATCTATTGAGCAGATGAAATCAGCCAGCTTGTAGGTGTGGTTATAATTTGCATTGCTGGCTAAAACTCTGAAAGGCAGTGAAGCTGTGAACAGTGCACTGAGCAAGGTGAGGAGATGTGACACTAAACAGGAGCTAATTTTGGGTGCAAAACAGAGCACTAGCAGGTGCCAGAGACTCCAGGCATGAATGTGCTTTAATCTATGAATTCACTGCTTCTCACTTAACAAATCCAGATGAGCCATGTGGTTTTCTTGTAAGTATAGTACACTATATATGGGGTATAAACCTAAAAAGGTAATGGCCATCATAACTAGTAGGCTTGTAGTCATTCACAGTCCTCATCTACCATCCTATTTTTCAGTATGCTTTAATATATTCCAATATGTTTTGTAAACTCCACAGCAGAGATGAATTTAACAGCAGAAAATATAGCAACAATTTGCACATATTTTATGAATGTTTCCATGTTTTAATGTTTTGGCATAGAAAACAGTAACGTGAAAGGTTCAATATGTTGAAAACATTTAGCCTTTATTCTGCATAACTGGAAGTACTACTTTAAATATTGAATTATAGCTCATGGAAAATGCAGGTGTATATGAAACCAGACCTTGCTCACAGGTTTGATACTATGTCATTATTGCTGCTTTCTTAAATCCAAATACATTAATATCACTGTTTTTTCATGCATGCAGCTTGCAATTATGCATTCCTCTAAAACATACAGGAACTGCTTAGAGTTTTTCCCCTGATTTAACTGAGTTTTGCAACTAGAAAAATAGCTGTGTATGGACCTCTATTTCCCAAACTCCTAGTAGGGGCAATAATCTTAAGCAGCATCCTATGAACACATGAACCCAAAATTTCTTCATTTAAAAACAGGAAAGAGAACAAGCTGTTGCACAATACAAAAGAAGACAGAATTCGACCTTTTGCTCCTATTATTTTAACAAAACTGTTCATATTATAAAGTGTAGCTATTTTCACCTACGCAATTAGTGAAACAGTACTTTAGTACTGACACTGTGCAATAGAAAGCAATTTTTTATAATTACAACTAAAGAAAATGATAATCACCAGGAAGGTTCAGCATATAGATCAGCATCAGCAGCTTCACAGGAACAGCTTTGCCAATTCATAAGAGGCACTTACAAACAGGGTACTCAAATGAAATGAAGAAAACACAACTAAAGTAAGCAGTATGTCTGGTGTAACTCCCACCACACTGAAGTGATTTGCATCTGAAGGAAAACTAAAATTGAATTCAGTCTCCCTCTTGCATGTTATACTGCCTATCATGCTAAAAATTCCCATTACCTGAACACATTCTGCCCTTTGAGAACTATCTATTCTAGCTGCACTTGCACAGTATCACTTCAAACTACTGAACTGAGTCTAAAATGCGGATTTCATGGCATCTGAGTTAAGCCAGTTCTGCAGATACCTTCAATAAATATTTACAGCAAGTATTTATGCAATGTTTAAGCTCTTTCTCATTTTTAAATTTCAGCTCATAACTATTAATAGTAACACTCAAAGCATTAAGTGCAAAAAACATCTGATCCTGACATGTAGCTAGTAACCTTGAGAGACTGCATTACACTTCAATTCTATTGAAAAATAATTGACATGAAGAAATGTAAAATAACACTGAGATACCATGGTTTTTAAAAGAAATCCGCTCCTGAAGTTTACCAGCTATCTGCTTTGCAATGTTCAAAACAAGAAAGGAAGCCAGGGACACTTACCCTTGGTACCAATAAGCAAGAACATGTAGAAGCAGCAGTTGGGTGTCATATCTGCCCTTCAGCAATTCAGTGAATAAAGTCAATGGATGCTGTCCTCGAACAGCACAGCAGCCAGAGTGCTGCACGTACAGTCTGCTCTGAGAGCCCTCAGCAGCCTGGGAAGAGAGCTCCCTTCTCTCCCTGCCTTCCTCCCTACTCGCCTTTGCTCTAGGTCTCCCTCTCTCCCCCTCTCTGGCACACAGGCACATGAAAGTTTCCAGGATCACGCTCAGGCTCTGCCTTGCAGGCTGGGATCTGCTCTGTGGCAGGCAAAGGCTGGGCTGTGTGCATGGACACGGCTCTGCCCCAAGGAAAGCTGCTGCTGCTGCTGCACAAAGCACAGCCAGGTCCCAAGGACTGTCATCAATAGTCCAATCGTTTTTTCCCTCTGTTTTTTTTTTCTCTTCCTAAAATTGCAATGCTGCAAGAGGTCTGAGAAGCAGAGTTTTATTTAGTCAAATCTGTTTGAAACCAAATGTTTTCTGTAGTTTAGATAAAAACTGGAGGTTTTTCAACTAAGGGGAAGTGAAATTTATAAATACAGTCCCTTTGTAGCTATCCAGACACTCACTGAAATATAGAAAAATGCACAATGTAATCTATTTCCAATATCAGCCTGTCACTACTTTTACACACTAACCACTCTTCATGACTAATGCTAAGGAAAAGAATCTGAAAGAAAAAAGAGGAGTGTTCAAAAAATATTCTTTATAAAGAAAAGATTTTTCACAGATTTTTGTCTTACTTGAACATTTGAGACATCCCTATTTGGCCCTTGATTTGACTGTCACCAGTAGATCATGGTATTCCCCATTACATAAACAGTCACACAGTTAAAATCTGTTTTATTATGTGAAAGCTAACATTGAGCAGCACAGCAAGACATGCTTCAAAACAAGCTGGTCAGTTGAGATGAACTTGAGAGAGGAGTTAAATTTTATGTTTATGTGGACTCCAAGAGTTTCAGATTTTTAAGTTGTTTATTTTTTTTAAAAAAAAGCTTGTTGGATTCAACAGCTTGTCAGGATGGTCAGAAAGCACTGGTAACCTGGGAGCAGCTCTGTCAGGTACTGAAGGAAAAGAGCTTCTCTGACTAAGGAAATATGTGCATACGTGAACACATGCACAAAATGGTGAATTTAGAAAATTTGAAAAACCTTTATCGCAGTCGAAATCTAAGTCCACATTGTTGCTATGGCAAAGTTGTCTACAAAATAGACATTATGAACTGCCAGCCTCTTGATTTCTGATACAAAAGAATACAGAAAAGAGAGGGGTTTACAAAAAGGTTGTTGTCTATGGAAACCTCAAGAAATACTTTGACATCTACTATAAAAGCACCAGTAATAGGCAATGTAAAGGCTAAAATGGATCAAAAGGATTAGGCAACCATAAAATATTTTGTTTATAAGGTGGGGACTAGCTTTTGAGCATATCAAGTAAGATCCCACTCTCTTCAAACAACTGTTTAAGAGTTAATCTAGCTCCTACATACTCTAGGGCTAATGCCTGAGCTGAAAAGCTCTTCCAAGGTGATAAAATAGAAGAAACTGAACCAAGAAAGTGAATAATAAGTGAAATACTCTTTCAAGGAAAAGTAAAATAAAAGCTTTACCTCTTCAGTGCAGGGTGAGACAGAACTTACATTCTAAAGAAAGGATTTTCTTTCTTGTATAGTTTCCTCTGTGGATTTCTGCTTCTGATCTAGTCATAATTACTTGAGATGTGTAAGAACCATACATGTGTTTGGAATAGATCCTTTCACCTGATAATATAACAAATCAAGCGAGCTGCTTCTTTAAAAAGCAGTCTGACCCACGACAAAAGTTGAAGATATTCTACTTCAGAGTAAACAGGGAAAACCCCCAAATGTGATACATACCACTCACACATATTTTCTGAAGCTCAGCCCCAGTGGGAGTTGTCACTTTTCAGCCTTCCTCTTTTTCAAGGACCTTTAGCAAGGATACTCATTAAAGTTAATTTTGCTGCAGATAAACACTTCCTCTATGGAAAATCCACTGAGTTCCTCCCTTTCCTAAACTTCTCACACATTCATAATATCACAAACAGAAGCAGCAGCAGCTTCCAATCCATTCTCTCAGTATAATTATATTTAAATCAAGAAGCCAGAGTTACAAACACACACATTGCTGAACTGCAGAATGCAGAGCAGAAAAAGGAGGAGAGACCAGCTTTTGAAAAATAGTTTTGGCTTACCTTAGTTGAATGCATTTTTGCTTCTTATTAGAAGAAACATGTCTGTGTGCATTAGCAAGGCAATAAGTGTTTCCCTCCTGACTAAAATGTAAAAAGTTACGGCATGTTGGTGTTTAAGAACTCTTTTCAAGAAAACAATAGGCTTTATAGACTAATTCCTTACACAGCAGAGAAATAAATCATCAGGATTGCATGTTTTTCAAATAGCTTTGAGAAGATATTACACTTCATTGGAATGGCCAGTATTTGCTTCTATTTCTACTTACAGCAGTTATATAATTAAAATTCAGTCTAAAGAATATCTAAACTGAAGGAACTTAATTGTCACATCTGGGGGAAACAACCCCCTCCAAACATTCAACATTGTGCCACCAAACCACAAATTACCAGAATACATTAATGTTTCATTAAATCCAAATAATAGCCATTTGCTATTAAGAGTCACCCCATGTGTCTATGACGAAGTGTTCAAAATCAAATTTTGAACTAAGAACTAAACAGCTGCAATTATTAGACACTTTCAAATAAGTTGCTAGTGAAGTTCCAGCACCTTGTAGTCTTTTTTCTATTGTTCACATTAGGTGCTAGGTAGAAGGAACTTCTTAGAAAGAAATCATAGCTGCATGCATCACCACTGTCATTTTCATTATTAAAAATAAAAATACACTAAGCTGTAAATCTGCTACAAAGGAAGTAAGTTAGAATTCCTTTTCAGCTTGAAGAAAAAAGGTTTACTTATCTGCAGCCTGCAACTACTCCTTTGAAGGTTAGCAAACACTGTACACCAAACTGGCTCAATGCTACAGCTGATAAGCTTCAAGCAGATGCAGTAGAGGTAGGAGAAAATTTGTATCTCTAAGTTGCAGCCCACATGAAGCAGATAGATTCAGCCAAAGTCTACCTTTTGCCATGCTTCTCCAAGTAGTGAGTAGTGTGGATCTCAGATATTCTTCTGCTCTTTCCTAATGCTGGAATTTTCCTTGGTTTAATTAGGGATGCTTTCAAGGATGCTTTATGTCATGCATCAAATTAAAGACACACAAGACAATTGCTGTGCCAGTGGTGGATTTATTACTAAGAGTTGCTCATTAGGCAAAGCAAATTTTCAGCTGAAAATGCTGACTAGACTGTCAGCTATTTTTCTGTGTTTCTAGTGAAACACAAAAAAAGTACAGGATGAAACATTGAAAGTAAAACTGGGCCCATGTTGCCACCTGCAGTCATGAATGTTATGTAGTTCATACTTCAAAATGATAGCCTCAGAAGTGACCCTCTTGTTTTCTCAGCCATTTGATGACCAAAATCTAGGTTTTGTATCACAGCTATGTGAATAACTAATGTACAGATAAGGCTTCAGAACACAGCATTTAAAATCTAAATCTTTCATTATGTCCATCAATCCTACAATCCAAAAAAATTAGCTGTGCAAATGAACATAATTGCCTTAATTATATTTAATTTACACTGCATTCAAAGCTCTGTCAGTGTATTTTGCAGACAGTACAACTGAGAATAAGACATTTGTATTTTACAGGGCAACTCTTACCTTCAGAGGATGCATTCCTCATTTAACACCTACATGCAGGTTCCCTGAATTCAGAGCAAAGCAAACTAAAGGGCCTCTCAAGAGAAGCACAAGAATGTCTAAGCTCAGAAAGATAGAAAAGACCTCATTTACAGCAGCCCTTTCCAAACCTTAAGCTGTACTGCAGTACCTTTATCTATCTCTCTAGCTCATATACTTGTGCCTCAAGCAGTACTGTAAAAATGGACTACTTTTTTTTAAAGAATACTCTTCCCATTTCCCAATTACAGAGATTTAATAGGGTTTACCTCACAAAACCTGAAGAGCCTGGGACGTCTGACCTAATGGGCCAGGCTAACTGTGCAGGCACCTCTGCTGTAGGACCTCCTGACTCCTCACTTCCCTCTCCAGACCCTTTTTATCAGCTCAGCTGCAGCTAAACTGGGATTACTGACACTTGTATTGCAGAAAGGGGAGAGATATTCCTCTGTTGGAAAAAGATATTCTCACCTGGAGGGCTTTACTACAGGAGCAGCACAAAAACCTTTTTTTCAGTGGAAATGTATATCCACCAAGAGTCTTAAAACAGACATCAGTTCTGCCAAGTTATTTTAAGCTGAAGATATTGTACAAAATTTGGTTCTACTGGCAGTTCCCAACTTCAGGCTGATCATAACTCCCCTGCTAGGTCTCAGCCTGCAGATACAGACAATGAGTTTCACTTTTCCACAGGAAAAGGCAGACAGAAGAGGAGAGAGTAATGGATGGCTATTTTCCCCTTACATGTCTTTTCTTTGTGGATGGGACAGTATATTGCCTGAAGACAATGGTGTACAAGCAGCAGTAATTTAGCTCTGAGCTCACTGAAATTCTTTCCTCTCTTCTGCAAAAGTACCCTCAGCCGCTGGGTGCTTTGGTGACCCTGCCCAGCTGTCCTTCTACAGCTGCTGTGGAAGAAGGCCACAGTCAGAGAAAACTTGCTCATTTCCTCCCTCATTCCCCAGTTTTCTCCAGCTGTTTGTTCCAGCTGGGTGTTTTGACTAAATCAAATAAAACCTCACCAGTGTGCCTGACTCAAAGCTGCCACTGAAATGTTGAAAGTACATTTCTAAAAACAACGAAACATATAAGCTTTGCTAATGATATCTCCTCCTAACCAGCCATTTCCAGTCTTTTGACTGATTAAAGATTGTAACAGTATTTTTATGACTGTGTATGATTACAGTCATAATTTGTTAATGGTTTTCTAAGTCATTATACCATTTGGGAACATGATAGGAACCGTATGGGACTGAAAGATGCAAGATCAATCGTATCTTGATTTTTCAACATGACTCTTTCCAAGTTACCTCTGTCCTTCATATTTGAGGCAGCGCAATTTTTGCTTTACAGCACCTAAGATTCTAAAAGAAAAGGTAGACCTCCAAGTACGAATAGCTGAATATGAAAATTACAAATTTCATAAAATATTCATTAGGAATTTACTTACACATATGAACATGAGATGGTACCAGACACATAAACATTGGCAATTAAGTCCTACTTTGATAAAATGTACTCTAAGAAGATATACTATATAAAGTTTTGAGAATGGAAGGTCTTTCAGTAACTCAGCTATGAAACCTTTGTGTTAGAGAATTCTCAAAGTAAATTTTAAAGTCAGAGAGAAATTGATGTGTGGTAGCAGAATGTGTGCCCAGATGTGTGGCAGTACATCTGGGCTATCACCTGGATTAAGAAATTATCCTCAGTGGACAGCAAGAGCTTTCTGAGCTGTTTATACAGTTTGCTTATTCATCAATGCCTTTACATGTGAATTCACAATGCTCCCTTCAAGGAAAAAGCTGAATTGAGGAACTATTTAACCTAAAATCAAGAAAATAAACAATTAGACATGTGGGACAAACATATGTTGAAGTGAACACCCCCCACCCCCAAAAAAAAGACCAAACTCCAAACCAAAACCAAAAAATCCCCTATAACATCTCCCAAAATTCATAAGAAGTGAGGAGGAAGAGGATGAGAGTTACAGCAGGGCTTATTAGAGGGCAAATACATAATATAAGAAGACACTATCAGAAGTTGGAACTACTGAAATGAAGAATATATTTGAGACATTAAATGTAAGACTGTCCATATCCACAGCTTGCCACTGCACTGCTGTGAAGAAAATAAATTCTCTAACATAAACCAACATTTTGGGAAGAAGGTATGGTTTCCAACCCAGTGCCTTTAAATAATGCCTTTATTTACAATTCTAGTTTTGTATTTCTGAAACAGCCTACAAAAACCAGAAGAGACAGCAGAAGGGAGCAGTGAGATTCAGAAAGCACAAGGTCATTGCTACATAATTACAAGTGATCAGTATCATAACATTCTCCTAATGCTGGTAATTATTGAGGACCTAAATTCACTGGGGCTTTGAGTTCATTGTTTGGGGTACAACTTAGATTGTTTTTTTACACAGATACACATTGGATTCAATCAGCAAATAAATGTAACATTTATCTGTATCTAATACTACAGCTTTTGAAAAGCATGAAATGAAAATTCCTTGAAAGAGCTAGCAAAGACGTTGGGTATGGGAAGAGATGATAACCTGTCATGAAGGAGCTTGTATTAGCAGAGATTTTTTTTATTTAGGTGAGCTTTTCTTCCTTTTCTTCCACTAAATTGTGCATGAAAAAAATCAATATTTCTCTGAGCAGCTTGAACCAAAATGAGAATTGATTTCAATAGTAAGCATACAGTTCTAAAGCCCTGGGATAATACAAGTGGAGAAAACATTTTCAAAGTAACCATGCAGAACCTATGGTTAAACCCATAGGGAGCTACGACCTAAGGTCCAGTTTTTTTTTTTTTTGGTTTTTTTTTTTGTTTGTTTTTTTTCTTTTTTTTGTTTCCTTATTTTGTTTTGAAACATAGCAGAAGTTTACAGGTTTGTAAGACTAAGTAACAGTTTCACCTGTCAAGTAAAAATATTTAATGTTTTCCCCAAGTGTCTGGCTGACTAAGACTATAAAAATAATTTTTTCCCCTTGATGGTATTTATTTCCAATATTCTTGACTTTTCTAATATCATTGAGAATATAAAGTATAATCTAATGAAGAGTAAGATAACATCAAAGAATACATGGCTGGCTTTGTATTTTACCTCAAGATGATTTCTGTGTTAATTAGAGGACATATTTTTTTGATAGGGATAATAAAACAAAAATTCTAGACAAGTGCTTGAGCAGCTAGAATTGTAGTGGCACGCTGTGTTTTGTGCTCTCTTTCTGGCTGAGTCTGGGGTTATTTTTTGTTCAGGAATGTAGCTTCCTTAAAAGAAACAGCTCATTCTGTTACCCTTGATCCCTTGTGTACTCCTCTCAGACATGAGAGCATTGAATGAAATTTTTCTCACCTGGATCAAAAGCCTTAAACACTGGGCTCTGACATGAAAGGAGGCAACACCATCAGTACTGCTTGGTGCTGACACACGCTCATACTAGAGGAAACAGCAGGGGCCATCATTATTTTTTGTATGGAGTTTGACTCCATTTTGTCCTACAGGTGTGCTCTGAAATTGTCTTTAGAGGTCTCAGGCAGATGAATACCTAGTTTCTGCATTCTGTTGAAGCAAAGGGAAATAAAACTTGCAGATAATGAACTGTATCTCCAGTGACCTGAAAGCAGCAATGTAGCAATGAATTTTACTTGTATAAATGATCTGGGATTTCAAAAAGCTGATATAGTTTTTAGCCTTTATTGCTTGCTTAGAAGATGTGGTGGATATCTAAAGATTTTGATCTCACACAATTTAATGTATGCATTTCGATTATCTTCATTTCTAGCCATCAGCTTTAATCATCAGATCTCTGAGGAAAAACAGATATAATTAATTAATAACTATTATTAATAATAATTTAATAATTATTATTGCTTTTCTGACTTTGTAATTGCCCAAAATGTCAAAACAAATAAATAGGAACTAATGGGTAGAATGCTAAGAAACAAAAATTAATGTATTTCTCGTGCTTTATTCAGGCATCATTTAAATGCCTAGGAGTGTTGTCTTCCTCTAGGTCTCTATAAATATACAAAGCCTTTGGATTTTGTTATAACAGATGAATCAATAACTGTGTGCTGAAATACTTTTAGCTCGAATAGTTGCATTCCAATAATAGAGTATATAATCCAAAACCCCAGAGCAGAAGGGGTCTGCACACAGACCATCCACACTGAGCACAGCTGGAGGTACTCTGGTGTCCTTACAGAACAAGGTGGGAAATTGGTACCTTTTCAAAGCATTTGTAACCTGCAATCTAAACCCATGGTGGGAATCCATGCAACATCTACCTGGGTTTAAAATCAGAAAGCCAGATTTTAATACTGCTGCCACCAACAGCAGTTACACTTTGAGCTATCTGCTCATTCTCCTTTCATGGAATCCCTTTCATTGACAAGTGTTACTGGTCAAATCTTTCTTAGGACATCTCACCATCAAGCAAAATATAAGTCTGGGTAATTTTTACTAGAATTAAGCAAGTCACAAGATTTTTATCAGACATTTTCCTCATGGCTGGATCAAGGAAGTAATGGAAAATCAAGGTGAGGCAGGCAATTCTCTAAAAATTTTTGAAATACTTCTTTTGTTTTGCTTTAAATGAATTTGGTGTTTCTTTTGGCATAAGATTTCCATTTTGGTCACATGGTTTTAACTGTGTGTGTTACTGCATGAGTTTAAAAAATGTTGCATCTTGGCTTCAATGATGCACAAATTTTTCCTTTGGGGAAAGTTTTCCTCTCCTTTTGATGTCCTCATGAGATGAAGTAAAAAATATCACAAAATCCTTTGACAAGCTGCCACTTTTAGGCAGTCATTATTCCCTGCATGCTTATTGTATGTACATGATTTTTATTTTTTCTTTATAGCATCTGCATGTGGTTTAACAAACCCCAAAACGGTCTGAAACTTGTGACGTGTTTGGACAAAATGCAGCTGTGGAAAGCTTTGGCTCGAAAAGTTGGTGCAGTACAAAAAAAATAAAAATAGCAGGCTTCAAAAAGCAGACTTCATAAATCAGAGGTTTCATAGGTGAAGTCTTCTGGGACGCTGATCTAAAAAAAAACTCCTGAGGAAATCTGGCAGTTCCTTAGCAATGCAGTATTTAGAACTAAAGTGTAAACAATACTATTCTGAAGGGAAGAAAGGCAGAGTGGTGAAAAAATCAGATAGGTTCAACCAGTAATTTTTAATTCTCTAGTGCAGGAAAGAACTATACTGGAAATTCAAATGAAATCAGACTGTTGAAAGTTATCTATACTTACATAGGTATAGATCAGGCATGCTGACCAAAATCAAATAACCAAAGGTCAAAACCAAGGTGTCCCTTAGCAAAGGACATCAAGAGGAACAAGAAATTGCTGGACACACAATTTAAAGGAAAGGAGAAAATTGGGGCTTTAAATATCTTGTGAAGGCTCTGTAGCATAATAGCATTTTTAATGCTCTTTATCTGGATGTTTTCACTCAAAAGTTCAAGGTGATCAGCTGGCCAACGTAAGAGCAACAAATAGAGGCAAGTAGGTAAATAACATTTTGGGATACATGTAAACAAGTCCAACATCTTTCTTGGCCAAATGATCTTCACCCTAGAGTGCCTCAAACATCTGGCTAAGGCAATTACAAAGTTTAATGATTATCTTTGCACACAGGTTCATGAATACCTGACCTACTTTCCTGAAAGTTTCTATAAATTTAAATTAGTGAAAAGGGAAGTTAAAAACTAGGAAAAAATGCTGAGAACATGCTAAAAAATAATATCTTTAGTGAGTTGCTTCCTTTACTTTCTCAAAATAGAGTTCAAAAGGTAACTTGATTATAGGTTATAAGCACTTTCCTGCAGAGTTACTTCTGCTGGGTACTAATGGGATATTTAATATAGCAGAGAAAGATGGATATGAAACAGCAGTGAAGAGCTGAAAGCCAGATAAGCACAAATAAGATATAATGCATGACTTTCTAATAATGGGGATAGTTAGTCAGTAGAATAAATGACCAGAGGAAACACTATATAAACTATACTTTACACTTATACCGTAGAATTACGTGTGCTATATTCCTTCCCTCTTCCCTTCAGCTATTGTTTAAAGATTTAAAACTTATAAAATCCTTCTCATTTATCCACGTGGCCAAAACTGACATAAGTACATTTTCCATTTGGAGCCATGATGGCACACAGGAGCCCTAGGCTACATTTCAGAACAGAGAATATATATTTATTACTTATTGCCTGATCAGAATTTGAGTACTTTAAAGCTAAGACATGCATATATTATTTGGATTATAATGAGTTTATAAAAGCCAAAAATGCAATTTTTCCTGTAAACATATACAGTTTGTGGCATGGCAAACACTGAAATGCAGAATCACATCCATTCCAGGTGCTGTATAGATGCCACTGAGAATTTGGGAAAACTCTGCTCCTTTATTTTAAAGACTGAAAACATCATAATACTCCCCCAAAAACATCATGCTTTTTTCAGTGTGGAATTTAAAAGTCTTTTTCAGCAAAAATCCAACTCAGTACATGAAAATGCAAGCTAAAGTTTAGCACAGTCCACCTAGCAGCTTTGTGAGTATTGCTACTCAATAGTTCAAAAGTTGTCAATTAAAAGTGTGAACAAGAGACGAAGAAAGATAGGGGCATCTTCAGGTGTGAATGTGCAATATATTTGGAACCAGCAGGCAAGGCTGGTGTAAAAATAGAACAAACAGGTTTAATCAAGTCAAAATAGAGCTATTGAAAGTTTACTTTGAAGCAGAATTTACCAAGATAAGAGCTCTGATAATGCCTATTAACCTGACCACTGAGGCAGAAAGAAGACTTTTTTCCCTTGTATGTACCTCAAAGACTCAAATATAAGGCTTATGCTATGACAGCATGATGAAGGGGTTACTGAACACTAGCAGAGGCAAAGCTTGTGACTTCATGGGAGTGGTTCCTTCCCTTGGAAACAGTCAACAAACCCTATTTGTTTCAGTGAAGCTGCTGTGTATTGCAGCTTTTCCTAAGATGAAGCAGTGGCAATAGTCAGATCAGTCAGGTTTTTTTTTCTTCTTCATCAAAAGTTTTGAGAATTAGACCAAAGGAAGTCCAAGTCAAGCAGTACTTATTTCATTGGTTTTATGTTTGGGATTTTTTCCTCCCCACTTTGACAGGTGCTATTTGCAAAATATTTAATTCCTTCGTAAGCTGCCAAGGCAATTTTTACTTGAACACTTCACTAACAATGGTCAGCAGGTTTGAAAAACCTTTATGCAAATAGAGGAACTAATTTACTTGTTTTTGCTGCTGTAAAATACCTTTATAAATGCTTAACTACCTATAAGGGATGTTGCAGACTTCCATTGTAGTAGTGCTGCACTAGTCTTACACCTGATCAACACCATTAGTATTTCCTTGGGACACAGATCAAGAACTACATCTAGAAGAAAGAGTAATGCTTTTCTGTCAGCCTCCACCTTTTAATTTTGTTGAGATTCCACTTTTGTGTATAGTTAAGGAAACCCAGCAAATCTTGCTGGGACTATAGATGTGCTTTTCACAAATTGATATATTGGTAAATGGAAAATGTGGATACAATTGCCAGTAGCAACCTCTCTTTCCATTTATGTGAAGGCTACAGTTTTGTCAAAACACTGCATTAAACTAATAAGCAGCTTCAAACGATCAATGCAAGCCAATTAAATGTGACTCCACATTTCTAGACTACAAGCAGAGAGCTACATTTAAGTTGAAATTTTATTCAGCTACGACACGTGCCCCTCTTCCACGTGGCCTATAAAATTAACTGGGTACAATATGCCCCATGCAGATTGGCAGTTCCCTCTCTGTAGGGGCACAAAAAAATACAATCAGCAGGCACTTTCAAAGCTCCAAAGTGTGTTAGAACAATGTACTTTGCCGTATTTCAAGATTGGCAAAATTGCACGTGACATAGGAGTTGATCATTCAAAATCTCCCCATGTGGTGTGGCCAGGGATTATGTGCTGCATATCCCATTTCCTCTGCCACTCTGAGACTCACTTGTGGCTAGAGCAAGGACACTGGAAGATGCAGCATGCCACAGGCACGGAGACATTTGCCATTACTCCTGTGCTTTGTTTCCTCCCACCCCTGCTGTTGTGTGCTGTCCAGTGACTTTCACAAAAGCTGATGGACTTTCCATGGCATCTGCATGGAGCTGCTCCCAAATGCAGTCACTGTGTTCTGTTAGGAGTGGCATGGAGTCAGCTGAAGTGTGCCACCTCAAACACAGCCAGGCCTTCCCCTCCTAGCAGGGGAATAAATACAAGTTTTGTATTTGCCTGCAGCAGCACAACAGCCCTGCACACAGCTCTGAGGCTGCTATGCCTCGTGTGGTTTCCTAATTGGGTTTATGTTGAGGGCCACAGAGGGTGAGTACTCCTGATTTGTGAGATGATAGGACAGCCATTAGGCTTGCCTTAATAAAGAACTGTCAGTATATATATGGAGTTAAAGTAGAAATCTCTACTTTCAGCATTCCTTTGTACTTTTAATGTCAGCATCCTTGCCATCTATTGGGTTGGTAAATTCCCCAAACAACAGTCACAAAAAGCTGGGATGCTCTCCCATGACACTTCTAAAGAGACCTCAGAGGCTTTGTCATAAAAACTCTGCGCACCAGCAATGCCTGTGAAGCCCATATGGGACCCCCCCATAGCTTCTTGCCTAAGGCCATCAAGGGATGCTCATTTGCTCTGTAATGATTCAGAGAACAATACTTAGATGGGTTCCTGTCACTTGTGCAGGGACTAGAGGTGAAACTGAGTCAAATAATCCTCAGTGGGTTCTAAATCCTTTCTTGTTTTTTGAGAGTAAAGATACTGGACCAATTTAGATGTTTCATCCAGGCAACTTGATTAGGCAACAAATACAGCTGAGCCAAAAAACGTGGGTAGTAGGCTTCCTAGTGTCCCTGATTACTCATATATAGAAACAGTGAGAAGACTGTTTCTTTGTACTGCCTAGTATCACCAGTTCCTTCTTTCTCTCAAAAAAAACCAAAAAAAACCCCAAAAAAACCCCACAAAACAACAAAAACAAAACAACAAAAACAAAAAACAAACAAACAAACAAAAAAACCCCACAAAAACAAAAACAAAACAAAAAAAAAAAAAAAAAAAAAAAAAAAAAAAAACAAAACAAAAAAAAAAAAAAAAAAAAAAAAAAAACCACAACAAAA
>WBNO01029132.1:0-10604 GCA_013400575.1 Peucedramus taeniatus
ATATATATATATATACATCATATTGACTTATATTTAATAAGGATGATTATTTCATGTCCATCTATGGGCAGTTTGTTTCCATCAAATGATATCTCCTGCATACAGACAAATCAAACAGTAGAAAAGCAGATTTTTAAATTCACACCCTTGCTTAAATCTGAGAAACCCTACTCTGATGCAAATAACTTAGATTAAATTTTAAAACGTGTCTATTCTTGAAAGATGCCATGAGTTTTCTACCCCTGTAACAATTTGCAAGAACTGCTGTATGACTTTTATAGGGTATAGTTAAGTGATCGTATCTCTGCCAAAAATGCCATTCAAGCCTGAGGCAAGGTTTTATCTGCTCTTAACTTTATCGTTCCTAACACTGGCATATCTCAGCTCAACTTCTCTTCCATGCTGTGGTGCCAGATCAGTGCTAAGTGTCCCCTTTCCCTTCATTTGTCCTTACTGATACTTGTGCATTAGACTGCTCTCCAGATGAGCCTGGACTCTCTTGAAGCTCTGTGATTCACTAAAATCTAAGACGTCAGCATGAGCCACACAGAACACGAGGCACATCTGCTGAATAATGTTTTGAGCTCAGCTACGTGAACTTGCCTTGGGCTATTGCAGAGCATGGCACTTGATTCTAAATAATGGGAATAGAAGGAGTTGTCCAGATGATACTAGTGTAGCAGAGATACACAAGAACACTCATAGATTTATTTGTGTAGTCAGTAAGAGTCAACAGAGAAAAGAATGCTGGATACAGAACTGTTTTTAGCCTGGAAATTCAACCCACATAATATTGCTTTAATGTTTCTCATTTCTCCATTTCAGAAAACCTGCTTCCAAATTGCGTTCATTAACACAGATCAAAATGTCAGACAGTATGAATCAAACCACTGTGTAGACAAGACACTTTGCATACAATAAGCCAAGTTAACCAGTAACAGCTTATATCAGTCCTATTTGCTTCTCATACTCTGGCAGCTGAGTCCATCCCTGGACGACTGTTTAACTGAGTTTTCCCCCAAAAGTACAATCCTAAATTGTATAATCTATGAATTCAGGGCACTTTAGAAGCTGGTGCTCTGGCTGTTAAATCTCTTATCACACAGATGTTGAAATAATAGCGTGAACATTTGAAAAGAAACAGTACTGCTAGAAGCTGGAAAAATCAATAGAAAGGTTACAAAATGCAATGTTCGTTGTGAACTTTTTTTTCCAAACCTGAATGTCTTCATTTTAAAACAAAAAAAACCAACAGAGTAATTTAAGCGTTCAAATTACTTTATCATTTTATATGTAAACAAATGCTGATGAATGTGTTAACATTTTATTTTTAAATTATGTTATGGTGTCTGCTGGACTCTGCACACATTTCTAAGACATCATTTGTATTCTTGTTCTATTGAGAAGAGTTAACAAATCTAATTTAGCTTGGAGCAATTGTTTCACTGTTCCAGTTCAGTGAGAAGTTTTAGGTTTGGAAACTAAATTAGATTTTGGGAAATATAAAAACCAAATACTGAACATAACAAATGATCATTCTGTGGTACACAGCTATCTGGTAAGAAAAGCTCTGAAAAGGATATTCTAAAAGTGTCTCTATATTTCAAACAAAAAAAAAAAAAAAAACAAGTGAGATCAGTATCACCAACTCTGTCTATAATAAATATCAGCAAAATAACTCTTGGATAATTTACTGGAGTTATTGGTTAATCATGGAAACATAATAAATTGAAACTGTATTTATATTGTTTGCATAGGTTGGTTGCTTTATTCATTGTTTGAATTTCATCAGAGTTCTCAAAGTCATTTGGTAGAATAGTAGTTTCTAGAAAGGTTTACTAGGAAACATCTTTATGGAAATTGGACAGTTGATCTAAAATGCATTACCAAGTATCAACCTCTCTTCATCAGAAATTAAACCAACTCCTTTCACCTGTCTGTTCACATATGAAATATCCTGGTGAAGTTCTGCAGGGAGATAGAGGGATTTTTTATCACCAGCTCATACAATTTCCCAAGACATTCAACCAGAAGCTTTCAGGTACTTTCTGAAAACCTTTGAAAATAAAAAGCAACAAGTGAAGAATTAAAACTGTCTGCTTCCTACTACACTTCCTAGAGGATGTTTTATGGTCTTAAATGAGATACCTATGTAAAAAGACATCAAATTGTTTGGTACCAGAAGTTTAATATTCACTTACTAATGACTCACTGGAAATTGTGCTGAAATTTATATTCTGCAATCTAAATAAAAATGCTTAAGTGTGCAACTAAGAAAAAATTATAGGCTTGATATGGTGGAGATTTTTAATCTTATAGTCAATCTGAGGGAAAAATGGGATGTTGTGTCTCATAAGCCACAAATATCTAGTTAAAATATCAGTCAAGAATGTGATAAGTTCCCTTTTTGAGTTCCTCATCCAACCACTATATGCCTGAGCAAAAACATCATCTGTAATGCAACTGTGTATCCGAAGGGGAAAAAAATCTTTTATAAAGTATTAAAAATTGTTAAATATTAAAACATATTCATTTCAGCAGAGAGGCTCAAGCCATCATAGAGAGTGTAATTTTAAAATAAGACAAAGATTCATAGATTTCATTTGTTTGGTTAGGTTTTGATTGTTTATTTTTATTTATTTTCCAAGAAAGTATTCTCCTAAATTAAATACAAGGTACTTGCAAGATCTAAGGAAAAGGCCATTTATGTTCATGTACAGAAGAATATATCTGCTGCAAAAGCTTATGATGAATACCAGTTATAAGATGAGGAAGAAATCTTCTCTACAGGAAAACTCCTTGGCATGCATACCCAGATTATAATATAATAAAAAGATAAATAATAATGGCTGTAATTCCAAATAATCCTCGACTTGACATTGTGGGAGTTTTAAGGTTGATTCAAATGTTCCACTGATGATGAATGAAACAATTTGTTCATTTGTTCTTTGTACTGAAGATCTCTGAAACTTAATCCTACAGTTTCAGTCATTTCAGAATTATTAAGCTCGGAGAAGTGCAGTCATGCTGAAAGTGGAATTTTCCAAGTTAATAACTTATAAGTGGTTTTAAGATTAAGAATTATATTTGCATAAATCAGTAATTATATGAGATAGTAAAATGCTATATAAAATTTTAAGGGATTACTCTTTCTTTGCTGTGGAATTGCCAAATGTGTACATTAGTTTTGAAATACAGCCTAAGAATTGACAGTCTCATTAAAACTTCTGATTCTTGACTCCAAAAACTTCAACATCTTTCCTGTTTTTAGAAAAAAAGCAGGATACTGTAGGTATGGCCTACAGCAATTCCCTTGGTCTATAATGTTTGAGAAATCATGGCAAATAGACAAAGTCCCCAGTGACTGGAGAAAGGGAGTGTCACATTCATTTTTGAAAAGGATAATGAGGACCCTGGGTAATACTGACCAGTCAGCTTCACCTCTGTGTCCTCCGAGAACACGGAATAGATCCTGCTGGAAGATGAGCCAAAACATATGGAAGACAGGGAAGTGAGCAGAGATAGTCACTATGGTTTCACCAAGGTCAAATCATGCCAGACTAATTCAGTGGCATTCTCTGAGCCTTCAATATTTGGAGTATTTTCCAGGTTTTGAATGCAAATGCTTATCTTAAGTTGCTGCTACCTGAGTTTCAGGATGTATCTCCACATCATTGATTTGTATAACCTTTGTTCCAATAGAAAGATGACATGATAAAGAGAAGGGCGAAATGGTACATTCAGTAGGTCACTTGAACTACATCAATAGGGAACTAAATTCTGGGATAAAAAATTATGTGCTCACAGTTGGGGAAGGTCCTTAAAAGTTACTGGCAAACTCATAACAGTAATTACCATCATACCTTCAAAATATTTAAACTTTTAAGATCCGTTTTTCAGAGGAAGGAAAATGGGTTTAAGTAAAAGTTTTAAAGAAAATGTTGGATTTCTTCTATTAGAAGTCAGCAGGCATTATTGTAGTTGCACTGGAAATGAACTTGGCCCATTGTGCTTTTCCCTGGCTTAAAAACTAGACTAATAAAAGCCAATAGGCCTATTTTTGATCAGAATCAGACTTTGAATCTCATACATTTCTGTTAACTTCAATGGATTTACTGCATTTTTGTATAATGGAGATTAGAATTTGTCTTGTGGTCTGAATATAATTTAAAAGAATTATGCAGAAAGACAAGGCAAGTAAAGCTCCTGCCAAAAGGTTAGAAAAATCAATACGCAGAGCAGAAAATAAAGTAGTAGAAAGGGTATTAAAACCCCCAGAAGTTAAAATGTCATTTTGATACGGAAGAGAGGAATTTTACTGAGAAACTGTGTTATGTAGCACAAGCTATCTGTATGAATAGGCAATCAGCCTCATGACTATTGGAAGCATGTGGTGCACAGTAGTGTAATGTAGACCTCTTTTGCACCCTTGGAATAATTCTGGCCCTTCTGAGTTAATTACTCCCTTTTGATATGTAAAAATGCTGAAAAGAGACTCCAAGGCTCCCTTTCCACTAAAACATAAAACTTTTATTTTCTTTGCTGACCATGTATTTGACAGCCACGTCCTTTTGCTTAGATGAAATCATTTATAATCTTCATTTATTTTCCTATCTGTAATTGCAATTGATTTTTTTTTCAGTTAAAGACATTTATGTATTATGTGGAAAATTTTATTATGAAATAATTTTCTTAGAATATTTTTCATTATAAATCATCTAATGATTACCCTAAACAAATACTACTATCTTAAACTTTCAAATTTTTTTACATATTTTCATAAATATTTATGAAAGTTCATCCTTATTTCAAATAAGTTGTTTTTTTTTCCAGTATTTTCAAGTAGATTTAAATTAGTTATCAGAACTTAAATGCAATCAATGCCTTAAAAACATTAGTAACAACATGCATGTGACATTAATTACAATACTTATCCTGACTGGACTGATAATACAGTTTTTCTTTTATTTCTGTAAGCTTAATGTAAGGATCATGTCAATTCCTTATTGTATAAAGCTCAGGTTTCAGATAAAATTTAAATCTTAATCTCACTTTTATATGAGACTGCGTCTTTTTAAACCTAACAGCTGGCAGGAGATTCTGGTACTTAAAGCACTGTCTTAATATAAGTGTTATTTGACTTTTTTATTTGGAAAAGAACAGAACCCTCTCTACCCTCTGATAGGTCTAGAACTCAATAGGATTAATTGTAGCTGTTTTAAGTCCTGAATGATCTTCACTTTAGGCAACTTATATCAGCGGTAGGAAAGCCTCCATATTCAAGAACACCACATCATTAGAATAGGTCATGAGTTCCCACCATGGAACTTTCAGGAACTCTTCAAATTAAGAAATGTACATAAAATTCATTTCCAGTGAAAAGTATTGTCCTCTGAAATACATAAATTCTAGTTTTCAAGATATCTATTAAAATAACACAGAACTGTGTGCCAAAAAGACTTTAGGGCTAGCAATCGGGGAATTTGTCTGGAACTACTTGATTTAATTAAAAGTGGTTTTATGGGATACATTGCATGGCTGCCATGTATCACCACATTTTTTGTGGCTTTTATTGAACTCACCTTCATCAATTTTGATTAAGTTCATCTCATTGTTGATCGCACTTATTATCAGTAGGTTCAAAGATGGCTCCATTGTTACTTCTAAACATATTCTGAACACTGAACAGAAGGTCAAATATCAATTTATCTGAAGTAGTTGTCAGAAATGACACTTGCAGTCTTGTGAAAACGTTGAAAATTTCATAATGAAAAGGTCATAACATGTTATCAGACACCTTGCAGAGGGAACTAAAACCAATAAGATTTTAGTTTGAAAAAGAGATGAACTGAGTGGTAATATTACCATATCTAAGAATATGCAGATTTTCAATACCAACATTAGGTAGCAATTTTAAATAAAAAGTAATACATAGACTGTTGTGGTTTTTCTTCCCATCATAAAGATCTTATTTATGTCAAATAAGAAAGACACTAAAGAATATAATTCCGGGAAGATTAAATTGAAAGGGACCTCAAGAATCATCTGCTTCATTCTTTGTTGTGAAAAGTAGTCTAGACAAGATGGCCCTGCACCCCACCTGAGTATTATCTGTTCAATGCTGGGGAAGTGTCCAGTGTTGGGGAAGATGAAATAATGTCTAAATCTAAATATACTTTACCTGACCTTGAGCAAAGAGGAGTCCTAGACTCTGCAGCTGTATTCTCATAAACAGCCTGCAAAATCGGTCCTGCAGCTGACTTTAAAGATATTCACTCATTGGATCAAATTAAGGAACTAATCTCATTACAAAGAATTACATTTTTGCATATAATACTTCCCCATCCTACAAACGCAATCCACTTTTATCAGTAAATCCCCCCATCTCACCAACCAACAAACTAAAATATATGTTCTATTGTTTTGCTTGTCTTCTGAAAAATTCTTTCCAACAAGGTTCTGAGGTAAAAGTTTTCAAATAAACATTTCTTATAACTGTAGCTTGACACCATTGTGAAGACTGAAAATATCCACAAAGGAAATGCATATTAGTGGAGTCACAATTTCCTTAATCACTAATTAAAGTCTGCTGTGGCTGTGGGGCATACATTATGTTTATACATCAGTTTTGACCAATTTCTAACAAGCAAGTGTATAATTGGTGTGTAACTATCGTATATAGCAGTTTCATACTTTTTTTTTTTTTAACATCCCTTTGGAAAAAAAAATCTCATACCATGGACATCAGTAATAGATAGATAATAAACTCATAGAAATCTGAGTTTAAACCTGCACTTGTCAGCTAAGGTTTTTACTTTTATCAGCACTGTCACTAAGGTCAATAAACAGTCCTATTAACAGGCACACCAACATGTAGTTGATGAATATAAAGTATTGGTCTGTATTTTTTTGTTCTTATCACATGATGTGTTATTAAACTATGTATTGATAAGTAGAGTAGATATACTACTGAATAGCTGAGAGGCTTCACATACCTCCTGCCCTGACTGCTACAGGACAGTGACATGTCTGCAGTTATAACAATATAGATCCACTCTCCTGTTCCTCTTTTCTTTGCAAATTATATTAAAGAATTTTCTGTAGCTTCTCTATATTTTACTAAACAGATTGCTTTTCTAACACATGTTAAAACACACATATATTCAGAAGAAATGCAAAAAGTTATTTCCAGAACTGAAAATCTGAGCAGATTTTTCTATTTAGGTGCAGAAAAAGAACTCTGATATTAGAGGAGAGCAAGTTTAGAATTTTCTCTTGACCATCTCCCCTCTTCCTTCCTCTATATCAACATATAAATTTTGATGTATGTGTAGATGTGTGCAGAAAATACATCAATTATGTTTGTTTGAGGAAGAGGTGAGCAGCCTGAGGAGTGTGCCTGGAAATGCAGAAGAAAAAAATTTAGCTTTGCAGATCCACAATTTCTGATTTACATTTCATGAGTGATTACAGAGGAACAGAAATAATTTCAAAAGAGAACAGTCAGCAATGTTTATGTTTAGAGAACTGCTACACTTTTCTACTCAAATGCCATCAAGCAAATAACAAAAAAATAAATAATCAATAACATAGCAAAAAGTCCATATAGCAAACCAAAGGTCTGAACAACAGAAAATATTCTACATTTAGATTTTTTTAAAAGCATATAAAAATCTAAACTTTATTCCTTTCTCAATGTTTACTTTTTCAGTTACATTGCCTATATGTTGTTTAATCTTATAACCTTTATATATAATATTTTACCATAAACTCAGCACGTATTCAAACACGCACGAAATTACTTACATAGCATTCCATGTCAGTAGAACATCATGATGAAAAGGTCAGCACTACTTATTTCATTGAAATAACTTCCTGATAAGATGATCAATGTCCTCAGATTTATTTGAGTTATAGAATTATATAGTGTAAAAGAGATTCTGTGATTTTTTCAGATGTCATTGGTATTTTGGAGTCTTGTCAGTGCTTCTTTGAATCCTGCTTCTGTCTCCAGGATGGGCTGTCTTTTAAAAGTTACCTGACTTATCTTTTAGCTTACAAACAAAAGGACAAAACTAATCTCATCACTACTTATTTCATTTTATTTACCATTATTCCTCTAGTGAGAGCTAAGACCACACTTCCCTGCAAAACATAATTCCATTTTAGAGAGTATGAAATTTTGTCTTCTAACAACAGAAATTTCCTGGCCAGAAATGGTTGAGTATATTTGGTGGTTTATTCTTTCTGATGTATTTGAAGTTAAATTTCTAAAATACTGTCATTAAGATTTATTTTCCTTAAATATATTGCAAATGTGGCCATTTTCATCTGAACTGGAAAAGCAGAAGTATAGAAACATACAAAATACAGAAATATAGAAAATCTGATAAAATCTCAATTATTTATAACTTTTCTTATTTGTAGAAGAACAGAATCAACTTCATGTATCCTGCAGTTGCTGGTAATAAAACCAGACCTTCAACGACATAATTTGTTTAACTTGTTTTGGCTTTGAAGGTGTGGTGAGGGCCATAATACCAATTTATCTTCAATGTAGGGATGCTTGCCTAGTTCCTTTATGAATCAATGGATAAATAGATCAAAAAAGTTTTTCAGTTTGCTGGCCAATTGAGCTAACAGTGATCCTCACTCAATGTGCTGAGGACCATGTGCTGGAGAAAACTGAACCCTGAGAAACTATCTGCAAACTTCATATAATTATTCTCCAGAATATACTGGGTTAAGATGCACTCATCAGTTAGCCACTTAAAGCTGTGAAAAATTGTGGTCAGTTGTCATATATCCACAAAACTCCCACCAGACAGGAAGACAGCTTTGATATAAACAAGCAAATCTACAAATGAAAATATGTCCAAGCCTATGAAAAACCTAACGAATCTTTTTTGAAGTACTGAAATTTGATACTTTCATTTTCTCAAAATCTTGGGCTTATATGACTTCACAATCCTATATCTACAGCAAGGAAAATTCAGCTAAATGGAAATACAAGAGCTGAGAATTCAAGCTGTGAAGAATCATTACAAATGATGCATATTGATGCGCATCTACAAGATTTTTTTTTGTAGAAAAAGAATAACGAATAAATTTGCAGTGTAGTTTTCTGTAAGTCATTTTAAAGAATGATGTGATAAGAAAAATATTATTTACACAGTATTAATGAATACAGGATTCAGCCACATACAAAGATTATTTCACATTGCCTTTCCTTAAATAAAATGTACAAAATAAAATTGTTGTTGTAAAGGCAGATTAGACTTCATGCACTTATTTCACAACATGAAGCAGAATTCCAATAAAAAACATGTCAAAATCTGAGACTTGCATATAAAAATACAGTATAAATTACTCCTTCATCTGAATATATCTTCAGGAACAATACACACAATTATCCATTCCTTCTTTATTATGCAGTTCTCTGCCATTATTCAGTATTGTCCCTAATGCTTCTACTATTTCTATTATCACTATACAAGTAAAGATTGGATTCTATATTTAGTTCTCATCTTGAATTGCTTTTGAGTCTGGATAAGGTGCCTGTCTTTATTTCTTCTCTTTTTAAGAGAAAAATTATTATGAATAATGGCTTCCTTTGAATACTGCCTTTCTTTTGAATAATGCTCTGCAGGTGAAACAGCTTCATGGCTTGACCTCAAGTCTAGTGAGTTTGTAAGAAGCTTTTTATTGACTTCAGTGAGTTTTGGGTCAGACTACCTATGATAAAATGATTCATATTGAGCAACCAACTTTTTATTTTGGGAAATGCCACCAAATTTATCCTTGAAATTTAATTCATATTCTTTTTTTATTACTCCCTTCAAATGACAGCATTTCAAGTTTTATTTTCTGAATTGAATGCCATATGTAACTGGCTACAGTAGAAGAATAAAAGAAAGTGGGTATGTCCTAAAAGGTTATTGAAATATCAACTAAATTTGAATGGACCAAGTTGGTACTGTCACTAAACACGCAATCAAAAACAAAAGAAAGAAAACTTCTTTTTACTTGTTTTTACTGGTGCAAAATAAATGACAAATGCTAAAAAGTAGAACATAAAATTGTGTTTCAGCACATATTGTCAAGGTAGCTTTCTAAAGTGCTGGACAGAGTGGTTTCAAGTGAAGAATTCTCTGCTAGACTGTGTCACTTTCCTGTTTTTCTTGTATCACAGAGATCAGAATTACCCCAATAGACTTGTCAGGAGTATAATACTGGTGGATATTGGGTCCACTGTGGACCTCCACAGGCTGTGGGAGACAGCCTGCTTCACCATGTTCTTCCCACGGGCTGCAGGAGAATCTTCAGTGCCTGAAGCACCTCTGCCTGCTCCTTCAACGACCTCGGTGTCTGCAGGGTGGTCTCACCCACACGTTCTCACATCTCTCTTCAGCTGTAGTTGCTCAGATTTCTCCCCCCTCCCCCCCCCATCTTCTGAGACAGGTTATCCCAGAGGTGCTATCACTGCCACTGATGGGCTCAGCCTTAGCCAGTGATGGATCCATATTGGATCCAGCTGGCATTGGCTCTGTCAGGTAAAGGGGCAGCTTCTCACCCCTGCAGCTCCACCTCTGCAGGAAAAAAAA
>WBNO01029133.1:0-26300 GCA_013400575.1 Peucedramus taeniatus
TAAAAAAAAAAAAAAGTGATGACTCTCATTGGCTCCTTCTACAGTCAATGGAGAAAATGAGACCTTTCTAGACTTATTTTAGCTAATTTGGCCTATTTTAGCTAATCAGTAAGATTAATCACAGCCTGGAATTTCCTACTTCACTCACTTAGCTAGAGAGGGATTTCAAGTAAATTAAGACATAGAGATGGAGTTTTACATTTACTCTGGCAAGTTCTACCTGGAAGAGAATACAAAGAACAATGTTACTACTTAAGACTTACTAATTTCTGAATTAAAACCAGTCTTACCTATGGTATTCAGAATCAGTCAATAGCATCACAATAGCTGCTCAAACATACAAGATTAATCTGATATCTCACAGTCAGTTCAAATGTGGAAAAAAAATTGCAAAAATGAAGAGGAGTAAAAAATAAATTGACATAAATTAAAGTGGCCCAGGATTTTTTTAAAAAATATATCAGGACATTAACTATGATGACGATGGAGAGTAGATGCATGAAAATGGGAAAAAGTAAATTAAAATTCTCCTGTTTCATATAATAAATTAAATAATGATCCGCTTTTAAAGAACCTAGAATTTAATTAAGAACTGAACTAAACTAAATAAATGGACTTCTAGCTGTTATAATAAATGTGGAGTAAACTTTCCAAAGATTAATGCTTTCAGAGATGCAGTAGTGATGGAGTGCCTTTAAAGTGAATGTCTACACCTTTGGATTTGCCCTTTGTCTCTACTCATCTTACTGTGCAGCAGTAGCACAAGAAGTTCAAGCCNTCAAGCCATCAGAAAGAAATGTGAAGACTTCAATCAAAAAACCCCTTGGGGGGACATTCAAGCCAATGACTGAAAGAAATAAGGAAAAAGAAAAGACTTGCTTGTAAGTTTCCCTTTCATGCTGAGATAAATTTGCTCACATTTTTGCGAAAACACAAAATAAATTTAAAAACAGTCATAGCTGTCAGTCATGAAGTTAAGCATCCAGAGCTTTTCTTTTTTTTTAATGCAAAAATTAATGGAGTTTATACCTATTTTTTTTCAAATTTCTCTTTTTCCCAGAAGCCTACTTCATTCAATACAAAAGAGACAAATTATGCAAAGAATAAGGAAATTTTCAATATTTTTGTTTTATGCCTTGAACAAAAGGTTCCACTATATGAGGAAAAGCCTAGAGGCTGCTTCCAGCCAACATTTCCATTGCCATTTTCAATACACACCTTGTAACAAGGTTTGAGACTAAGTGGAAAGCCCATTCAAGCATCTTCAGAAAATCTTAGAAGAACACTTTTTTTCACAGAATAAAATTTAAAATGAAAAGCACTAATCAAGATAAATAGTCAAATGCTTGCCAAACATTACACACATACCTCTGACCCAGGCTAACTCTACAACTACTTTTTCCTTTTTGTGGGTACGAGGTTTGAGCCAAAGACATCTGGGGAGCTCTGGGCTAGGTTATTTTTTATTTAAAATAGAAATATGTAAACACAAAGAGGACAGAAGTTAAATACTACATACATTTTAGCAGAACTTGCTGCTTATTATTTCTTGTTGAGTTACTAAAAGTGGGGACTTCTTAAAGTAAGAGCCTGGCTTGCATATTTTTGCAGCTCACTGTGCTGAGAGGCACTGAGGCATCCTTGAGGCTGACTACTGGGAGTTCTGGAATATAAAAATAACTAGAGAAGTGTGCATTTGATTAACAAAAATAAACACTTCAGTAACTTCTGAACTGTGAATCAACAAATGAACACTACTTAGCTGTAAAAGATTGAGTTCTAAATGAAAAAAAATATTTGCTGAATTTGTGATCACCCAGAAGAAATTTGCATTGCAGATAAGTGACACTTTGAAAGGGTCATATCAATTCTTGTGTGTGTTTCAACACTGCTGAAGCTTAATTTATGTACTGTCATTGGAGAGAGGGAAGTATAATGGATTTTTAATTATTTCAAGTTTCAGTAAGCAAATGGGAGGTAGTCCAGTTTCCAGACAAAGCGGGAAGAGAGTTAAGAGTTTTAAAGAGCAAATTACACAGTCATGTCCTATTAAAATTTTCTTGGGAATGTGGCATTCCTATTTTTTAAAATGTTTACATTCAGTTCTTGATTCACTCCCAGAATACAATGCTTTATCACATTTTTTTAAATGGTTAACAAGGTTGCATGCACCAAATTAACTCTGGTTTATTTATATTCCCACATAACTCCTTACTTTTAGATAAGTAGGTTGATGTACCCTACAAAGACAACAAAGCTCTGCTATTACATTTAATATTTTGGGTTTTTTTTTCCAGTTCCTTGACTAAAGAAAGTAGAAAGTTATTCACATGCTTTGAAAATGTTCTTCATTCTCAGGTCTCATCTGAGCATCTCAGGATGAAATAAGGTACATCATTAATGGGATTTTCAAGCTTAAGTTCTTTCAGCAACTATTAGCATTTAGGATGAGAATTTAAAGAGCCAGATTGATAGTCTGGTTCTGGAAAATGATTGCATTGGTGTTGTTTTGAATCTTAAACATTTTTGTTCAGTAATAGCTGATTGATTACAAGGTAGATAGCAGTACTTTTCTGTATGTCTTTTTATCTTTTTCTGTTCCCTAATAGCATGATCCAGCACCTAAAAAAAAGTCACAAAAAACCTAATAATTTTGATATGCATTTAAACCATCACAATGCACAGAACATTTATCCTTCCTAAACCTACCAGAGCTTTATCACTAAAACTAATATTTAGTATGCTCACTGCTCCCCCAATGCACATATTTCCAAGTCTTCCATGCCTAATTTTTTATCTTTTCCTTCTGGTTGCCACTGAAAGCACATATGATTGTGCTATCATTAAAATAGGTAAATTTCTATATGTTCTTTTTTAGTTCCATTCATCTAAATATGGAAAACTTTGATATTAGACAGAGTTGGGTTGAACTCTTTGAACAGTTTGTGCTTTAGAAGATATGTGGAGATCATACAAGAAAATATTTTCTTGGGAAATTTAGAGCTGTTCTGCTTTTGGTTCTGAAGTGCTGCTACAAACCCTGTTGGTCTTTCATCATTTCCAGTTCCATCTGGAACCCATAAGGCAAATTTGCATACATAAAAATAAAATGTTATTTGAATATTTCAGACCTTCATTAAAGGCTTGGTCTAATTTCAGGTCTAATCACAGATGAAACTCTAGTGGTGTTGGGGGACACTTAGATTTGGGCTAGTTCATATCTAATTTTCATCATCAAGAAGACTGTGTTCTCTTGGGAAAAGGCAATAATTAAAACTCTGCTGCTTTTTCTCAAGATTATTGGAAAGTGAAACTAGAAGTAAATGGATTGGATTCAAATAGTTGTTAAGCCTTTTAATAGGCTTTGAAGGACTACAAGTAAGGGAAGGTAAGAATTCGAAGTCAAAAAGTTTGCATGCACCTATTGCTGATAATTCATATGATTTAGTGCAGAAAGTTCTCCAGTAGAGCCTAAGACTGGTTATGGACTCTCCAAATGAGTCTCTATATGGCAGTGACAGCTATGCTTCAACCATAAAGGAAATAAAATATGTTTTTTATTACTGTGTTAAAATTTTTGAAATAGATTGGTTTCATTGTTTTTTAGAACATTGCTTCATTGTGTTTCACAGCAGAAAAATTCACACTGGGACCTTTTGAACACCCCTGGTGTCTGGAGAGCTTGGGCACAATTTAGAGGGCTTGCAATTGAGCTGTCTGGGAATCCACAGAAGGAAACCCACTACTTACATTATTTTGAGTTATTAGTGTTTGGTTCTTTTATTTTTCTAATACATACACAGTGTGTAACAGTTGATTTCTTTTCTCAAATTAGATTTAACAGTAAATGATAGCAGTTTCACCAGAAATGTTCATATACCACAGAGACCATGGCCACATCTGCTATCAATAACATAAAGTAATATCTGGGACACTCCAGAGGCTACTAAAAGTGGAAACAACATCTACAGTATCGAGTTCTCAAACCAGGAAATTATGAAATGGCAACATCATAAAATCCACCTCTGTGAGTAATGGCAGACATGGATACAAGTCTCAGTCTCAGCCTTAAATATAATCTATTACTTCTGCTCCTGCCATTCCCTGGTGACTGCTGCTGCACTCTGCAGGATGGAGAATGCAAACTACCACAGATGTGTGTTTGTTACTGTTGGTAGACTGTCTGTGAGAACAATATATGAAAAGGGAAATCAGACATGTGCCATCCTTCCTGGGATGGTTTTCCAGGAGATGTTTTAACCTGCTTGAGGGAAAAGTGTGAGATGACATCTCTCTATTTAGGAAATAGTGCTGGAGGCTGGGCCTGGTGAAGTTCTTTTGGAATTGAAAAAGAAAAATAGTTATCTTCTTCTAGGGTTCAAGATTATAGCAGATAAGTTTGGTGAGGAGTTACTAATAATAACACATATTTCAAAAATTACCTTTTAATCAAAAGAAATATTTTTTTATCAAGCAAAATCACAGAATCTGAAGATGAATGTATTTATCCTTACTTCTGAACATTTTTGTAATTTTCTGCAACATCACAGGTAGAAAAGATATTTAATGTGGTTGGTGATTGCCCAGCCCTGTCAGCTGAAGTCCTACTGTTACCAAATGCATCAAGACTTTACCTTGCAGGTGCATAGAGACTATAAAAATAAGGACCAGAATAATGCAGTCAGTATGAACTATTAAAAACAGTAGCACCTCCCACCACGTTGCAGCTAACCCAGCCTCAGAGAGGTGAAAATTGTTTCCTTATACAAATACTTGTTGCTACAGTAAATAAAATAAAAAGAAATAAAGCCGGGAGAGATCTGTGAATTACATTACCATCCTGCACAAGTTTTAAAATAAAAGTACTTTTGAGTAATGAACAAGCTCTCTCAAGTCCTGACTTGAAAACCCTGAACTTCTGTGATGCAAAAAATAAAAAGGAAAGACACTTAAAAATGATGCTACAAAAGTGTACAGGGAGATACCATAGGTGCTGAATACTGTTCCCAGTGCAGAGACTTAACTGGCTTGCAAACATGCAGTTATCCTGTAAGGAGCTGCCAGTGAGAATGAGTGATGAGAACAAGTCATGAGAATGAGTAATGAAGAATTTAATCAAGAATAAGCTGTGTTTTTTTGAGATACATAAGTGTGGCGGACATACATTTTCACCCAATTCCAGTTTGCTTTTCTGATCTGGTGTTTTTCAGGGGATATGTGACCACTTGGGTATTGTTCTATCAGGAATAAGGTTCTCCTTCTTGTAAATTTTGATGGGAAAAAGGCCTTTGGCATGGGTCTTCCACACCCTTTATATATACTTGGTTTACTGGATGATTTGTACTGAATATCTGTGTGAGTTATCTTCAGAAATCATCCAGTCTGATCCTGATAATCTCTCCTTTGGAAGCCAGTACAGTTCCACCAACAGGCGTAGTTGTGACAAATCACTGTCATCTCCTCTGGTTATATCACTGCCATGACAAGTGCAATTCTTCTCTTTTCAGCAGATTGACAAGGTTCAGTCTCCTTTAACTAGTCTCAACCTAGTTATGGTACTTTAACTAATAAAGGGTTTTCTTACTGACATCAAGAAAATTGATGAGAGTTAAAGATATATTAAATTGCAGATGAAACCCTAGTGCCTGTTAGATCCACAGATTTGCTATCAATCATAGCAGGGTTGAGACGTCCAAAATAATTAGAGAAAAGAAAAAGAAAAAGAAAAAGAAAAGAAAAGAAAAGAAAAGAAAAGAAAAGAAAAGAAAAGAAAAGAAAAGAAAAGAAAAGAAAAGAAAAGAAAAGAAAAGAAAAGAAAAGAAAAGAAAAGAAAAGAAAAGAAAAGAAAAGAAAAGAAAAGAAAAGAAAAGAAAAGAAAAGAAAAGAAAAGAAAAGAAAAGAAAAGAAAAGAAAAGAAAAGAAAAGAAAAGAAAAGAAAAGAAAAGAAAAGAAAAGAAAAGAAAAGAGAAAAGAGAAGAGAAAAAAGAAAAGAAAAGCTTGTGGAAATATGTCAAGTAAAAATATGTTTTGATTTTCTTTTTGTCATCACTGAGATATTACCCAAAGGCACCAAAGATCCTTATGACATATAACTGACAAAGTTTTTGTCTTTCTGCCTGCACTCAGGAAAGAAAACCCAAACACCACAACTGAATTTAAGTCTGCTTTTTGGCAAAATTTATAACATGATCTGAAAGAGTGTTTATAAAAAAAACCACCAAGATGATTTTCTGACCAAGGTCCATATCCCTGCCTGGATTTCTTTGTTTTTCTGATCAGAAAATAGGAACAGACATCAGGATCAAGAAGCTACCACATCAAAGCTGTTTTCAGTGTGTTGCAATTAGAAATTCAAAGAGTGATGCTATTACAGCAGAATATATTTAATCATATCTATATCATGGTATGAACAGAGAACACACTTTAAAAATCACTTAACTGAAAACCTAGAAGATCTGGCAATCTGCAGAAATATTTATAAACAAAAATACAGACATTACAACTCGTAGTCAAAGTTGTAGTTCATGACTACAACTTGTAGTCATGAACAGAAATTTGTGGGAAATTGTTTAACACCAGAAACATAAAAACACTGTAAAAAGGTGGGATTAAATTAATTAAAGTGTATTAGAGACTATTTTGTTTTTTCTCTACTTCACTAGGGTGAACTTACTTCGTACCACATCTGTAAGATGGGCAACTCTTTCATTTTACATCACTGTATGTGTGAAGCTGCTGTAGAAAGAGAGAGAATGCAACATGTTGACCCTTCTTGCAGCTCAGAAAGCAGAGAGGTTCCCACTCTGGTGGTGTAGAAGCTCCAAAACCTGCCACCTCTGCTGCTGTCCACACAGAAGGCTGATGACCCTTCTGTCAGTAAGATCTGATTCTGTTTCCCCCAAGAAAACTTTATAGCCTGGGGAAAACAAAAAGAGCTATAAAGTAAATTTCCATGTGTTCTGACTTTTCTGTCTGTGGAGTGGTGCTCTCAGTGGATTGGAAGTGATGTAGATCCTGGTTTATTGCAGTGTAACACTAACCAAAGGATCACATAGAGGTGGCAACAGCATTCTTTCACTGAAGGAATTCCATGAAAAACACGTCTCTGTATAATGAAATTTAATCTTATATGTCAGTGAAATAGATTTAATGCATAAAGTCTCTAAAAACTTTCTTAGGATTAGAAAGCAACACATTTCTATTGTTTTAACATAATCTGACAGTAAATTTTTTTATTAAACTGAAAATGAGAAAAAATGTAATCAGAAGATATTAACAGAAACCTGCTTTTTGAAAGTCAGCTGTGATTAAATAGATGTTAGGGAGCAAATTCTTTGACAAATACATCTGACAGCTAATTATTATTTTGCTTAAAAGTTTCTTCTTTCAAAACAAGGTCAATGCAGGAGGATATGTGAAAATGAATAAAAAGAATGAGTTTTCATTTTACATTCTTTGCTATAAAATTAACAATATGCATTTATGTCAAGGTTATAATAGCACAAATGTAATACATTACATAAGCACCTTGCTTTATTTCATAATGAACTTGGCAGCAAAAGTGTCCACTCCCTAGACCATAAACTGCAATCATGAGTAGCATTTGTTTTTAGATTGTGGAATGGATAGGAATATGGGGTAATGTGTAGCCTAATATACATACTAAAATAGTTAGACAGTGGTTATTTATGTTGTTGACATTGTATAAATTAAAAATAATTAAAATTTGTCATTACCCTAATGTGTACTCATATTCAAGCGGTACAAAGAAAAGGAGTAAGCATTTTACTTTACCATAGATTCTCTTGAGAATTATATAGGCACATATTCATGTACATGTGTAATTCCATCTAAATGCATGGATTGAATTCTTTGTTCTGTGAAATCATTGAATCATAGAATGATTAGGGCTGGAAGGGACCTTAAAGATCATTTAGCTTCAACTCAGCTGCTGTGGGGAGGGAACCACTAAGTCCAGGTTGCTCAGAGCCACATCTTGCCTGGCCTTGAACACCTCCAGGGATGGGGTATCCATAACCTCTCTGGGCCACTTGCTCCAGTGCCTCACTCCCTAAGTAAGGAATTTCTTCCCTGTATCTAATCTAAACCTGCCCTTTTTTAGATTAAGACCATTCTCTCTCTATCACTACATTCTCTTGAGAAAAGCCCCTCTCCTAAAATCATTAACTATTTTTCATTTATAACTCTGTGTATATATGAATGAATAAATCAAGTCAGCTTTTACCCATAGACTTCATCAGCACCCTGAAGGAAAGAGAAATGCTTTTAATGATATGCAGAATTGGAATTATGAATTTTTGGGAATTTTTGTACTACTATAAATTCTGTAAAGGGTAATGTAATTATTAGTCCTATTAACATAAAAATAAAAAATTTGAATGAATGCCAGCAAACAAGAATTGGCAAGAATTCTCCTTCTCATGGATTGAAGCAGTTTCTCTTTGTCTCATTAACTCTGTTGATTGAACAAATGAAGATGTGATATGTTTTCTGACAGTATCATGCAAAAGGATTAATTTCATTCCATCACTGGTAAATAGGTTGTTACCTTAAAAAAAAAAAAAAAAATTATCATGAACGTATAGCAAATAAGTAATTTGAATCCTTTAAAATTGCATGCCTGACAAATACATCTTTATCTGGTGCAAAACAAAATTATAAATAATTTATTTCACTAAATTTTATGGCATCATATTATGCAGAAAATGTCAGAATGAATAGTTAAATACATGCTACTAATGAATAAAGATATAAGCTGCTGACCCACTGAAGTAGCACATCTACAAAGTTTTGAAGTCTTTTGGCATTGAAATTTTGTCTACTGCATTCAGACTGGCATCACCTCACCTTAAGGTGTCTCCAGTACAGGTTTATTCAAGGGTATCTAGAGCTTAAATTTATTCAGTCAAGACTTACTCAATGGCATCTGTGGCCTCCAGAGGTTTACTCACTCCACAGCAAAGCTGAATGTACACTTGATCAGATAACTGCATCCTAACCTCACATGCCGAGTTAGTCTGCTCTAAGGGGGACCCACACGTGTTACTGACATGTAAAGGTCTGTTTTCTAAAGGGACATACCACTCTTTTTGTAGGAATCACAACATTTTCTAAGAAAGTAAAAGTGGAATGCAGAGAACACCAGATTTCTTTTTTTTTAGTTTTTTGACAGTAGCCAAGCATCATTTCATACTATTAGTCATCTTGAGAGTGACAGTTGAAAAAAAATGAAAATACATGTCTCTTTGCTTTAGCACTAGTATACATGGATGTATTAAAGTAGGTCAACACCAGAATTCACACTTCAGACTGATGAATATAAGGAATAAAATAAAATGAACCCTGGAACTTGAATGACTGACAAAAAATAGTTTTAACAGAGAGAATAAGGAGAAGTTTCAGTGTAAGGGTGTAAAAAATAACTATTATGTAAAACTTTTTTAAAGTATTTTTTCTTGGATGGCTTTAATGGCAAACTTTTCTCTTAGGTAGTGACAATACAAAATGCAGGAGAATGCTTCACATCTCACACCAGACATAGAAGATCTTGTCAATCAAAGCCACATGAGGCCAGGAGTATAAAGATCTGTCTCATAAACAGCAAGTAATTAGCTTTTGTATTTGCTGCTTTGTGTTTATAAAAAAAGGATAATGCTAGATTAGAACATTTACATTTTTAAACAAAATAACCAGCTTGAATGGAAGGCAAATATAATTGATTTATCAAATAAATGGTTATCCCACAGGAAGCATTTTACTGAAATTTTTGTAGTATTGCTCTCTTTAAATATTCTTTTTCTGAGAATTTAAAGAAATTTAACAATTTAAATGTAAAGAAATCAGTAACAAAGAAAAAATAATATGAGAAAAGAAAAAAATTCAAAAACATTTACTAACATATCTAGGACACAAGGTATTTAGTACTGGAGCACAATCACACATTGTACATATTTTATTTGGAATTTAATAGAGGTATGTGTGTTTCTGTATATGCATACTTATTCTTCCTTAGATGAGCCACACAAATTTCATCCTTTTAAACTGTATGAAAGACAGAAAATGGAAACAAGAAAGGAAATATATACATTCATGGAAGTAAATGAAGCAATGACTAGAACATAACGAGGCACTAAGTCATAATTATTTTTGCTGAGACAAAAGTTCTCCCAAAGGAGAGAAAACATCTGGTACTTAAGAAGCAGGGTTCTTGATTTTTAGCATCTCTTCAGACAATCAGAGATCTTTTGGCATCTGTAAATGACAGAAAATTATCAGGAGTGACAGACTGACTATCCAGAATCAATATATACTGTGAGCAGTGAAAACTACCACAAATGAAATAGAAGCATCCCTGCTTACAGAGAAACCAAAGAAAACTAGATTGAAGAAATAATATTTGCATTTACTTTGTGAGCACATTTGCATTTTGTCCACTCATACGAAATATCCTCCTGGCATCCTGTTCAGAGTCTAAAAAAAGAGAGAAAAGTGTTCATTATTTTGGGTTAGAAGCTAGTTTTTATAGTTTGAAAGAAAAATTGGCATTCTGAGGAAAGAGGACTCATGGTAAGTGTAACTACATAGGACAGATCTACAATTTGGTTCTCATCTCTGGTGTGAACAGAGCATCAGAGAAGAAGAGGGAAAAGCAGATTTCTTAGTCCAGAAAGTTGTCTCCAGTTACGATTATTAAAGATTGCTTATGAAGAATCATTTGTGAACTGTATGGTTATGTCTACATAATTTAATTACAAAATAGAATTGTTGTGCTATTGTTCTGTTTGGTTGTATCCTATTATTGGAACAGTATCAAAATAGGGAGAGCTTTTTCTTTACCTGAGATGGTTATGAAAGGGAAAAAATCCCAGTGTAGTGAAATGATGCAAGTCCTTCACAGCTGTGGGCTAGAGATAGTCTAGGAAATTGCAAGTCATTCAGACTGTTGACAGCTGATCCAATGATCCATGAAATAGTCCAAATCTATGCTAGTAAGATCCTGTATTCCCCAAAAGTGGGTAGACATAACCAAGCTGTGAGTGGGCTGTGGTCCATTCCCGCTATGAAACATGACTGGAAATTGTTTAGGAGACCATTAGTGGACAGTGTCTTCCAGAAACCAGAATGGACCCAGATTCCTGGGCTTGAGGAGGAAACTGTTCCAGGGACTGTTCACTCAGACATACTTGGGGGCAGCTTTCATGTCTTATGAGTCTGCTCTGTTTGCTTTGTCAAAGTCCCCCAATCTGTTGCTGATGTCTTTTTTTTACCTTTCTCCCATCATCTGTCTTGCACAAAATCTTTGTGGGTTTGTTCTCCATTTCCTCAGCTCTTCTGCAGGTTTTTGTACTGTTCCTGCTCCCTTTCCATCCTCTCTATGTGACTGTAACATGGCCTCTGCTGCTACTGCTTATCATCATTTGCACTGATTTTTGGGTTCCATTCGTAGCAGAACTGCACCACCATGTTGGGATCTTGGATGATACTGAGACACTCCAGTCTCTACACAAGAGGTCAGTAGTCTAAAGCTGCTCCTGGCCTTGTATGAAACAATCTACTTTTAATCTAGTAGCTGAAACTATTTGGCTAAGTTTTATGTTGCATCACACTTCATGTCAAGACTAGCAAGGAAGGACCTGACTGAAAACCTCTGTCTTAGGAGAGTATTAAAAACTTAACATAATGATTTGAAGCAGTCTAAATAGACTGGACATCTGAGCAAGTGTAACAAGCTGAGTGCCTTAACAGTCCTAGGAAAACAAAAATAGGAATAAGCCTTTCCTATGTCACGTGGTTTTTGGCAGGAGATATGCCCCTAAGTCAGCTCAGCCATAAACACTGGGTTGATGAGCCTTAGATCTTATTTGTGGGCTTTCCCAGCTGTGTGACTCATCAGGATCTAAGTCATTCTTTTTGACCTCAATAGATTTGCTCTCTCTTTAAACTGTTAGATTGCCATTTTATGTTATGTACTTATATGAGTTAGAAACAGTAGCAGGGAAAAACAACCAAATCTTATAAAAAAGCCTATCAGATTGTACCAGTGAACCTAAACTATCCTGGGGATGATGTCAAAATAAACTGGCATCTTTGCTCTGCCTTCTGCAAAATTGAAGGCTTAAAATGAAAGTGTCTTCCTCAAATAACACACAAAATAATTTACATGAAATGACATGGTTTTTCTTATCCACATAAGCCCATCTGTGCAATACAGAATATGACAGAAATAGAAATTGTAAGGCAAGAGGGTAAAGCTATCTATCCACCACATGAATGTTCATGTAGTAGGCCAACTGAAGTAGCACATGAGCAATATAAAGCTTTGCCTATTAACTCGTGAGTGTGGTGGAACATATTCTGTGCCTTGTCTGGTCCATTTCTGTATTGATTTTGAAATAGTGTCACAGCTGAGTAATGGTCTTGGTTAACCTGTACTGTAGACTGTGCCTCTGGTTTCTTTAACATAGTTTATCCCACAGCATGCCAATATGGACATAAACAAATAAAAGTAGAGAGGACCCTTCAAAGCAGCTTTCTTCAACTAATCGCAATAAATTCATATACAGCCATCAGAAATCTGTCCACTGATCTTCTTATAACATAGAGTGGCAGCAGGCTGTCATGTTTGTGGTTGTTCAGGCTCATATCCATAGAGAAGCTTGAGGAACTCTCTTTTGTTCAATCATAATTGTTTGCAGAATAATTTTGCACATGGCAAACCCCATAAATCCAATACTTCCCTTTCCTTTGATATCTAGCTTTTGAGCCTGTTATGGAACTAGGCTCTGGCTTTCATTCACTTCAGGACTAGCACAAGAATACCTTCATATGTGTTCTATGAGTGGCTGAAATTGGAAGGGCAGACCAAATGGCAAATTTATATTAAAGCTTTTGTCTTCAATTGTCCATTTAGTTCTGCAGACCAAAATAAAATATTTTTCCCTCTGTGTTACAAAATGTTCTTTGACCTGTAGGGGACACAGAATTGCAGTTCCAGAAGTAATACTATATGGCAGCAGTCACTTACCAATTCATAGCACAGACCATAGAGTTGCTAGCACTGGCTGTTCTGATCAAACTGATGATCTTGTTTGTTGAGGTCTCTTCCACCCACATAGAGTATGTATGATCATATCTTAACTGTTTAGACACACAGACAAAGGATTGCTGAAGTCTGTTCCTACTGTAGTAAAGGCATATACTTTGAATTTTACTTGAAATAAGCACTTCCTTTTGAGTTTGAAAGCTGAATGAAAAACTGTAGTTTTTTTGGGTTTTTTTTTGTCCTGCTGTGCCTAGTTACTATGCCAAGCATCTAGTCACAATCCCCTCTACTTTACTATGACAACAGAGGGAGACCTTCCATTTAAATTACATGATTTCCTAGGAAATTTGTTTTATCTCATAATTTGAGTGCCTTCAAACCCCATGAAATATCTACAGTTTGTACAATTTAACTTTTTGAAGAGTCTTGTGACCTTGAGGCAGATCTTCAACGCTATGTGTTGTTGTGCTAGAGTTGCAGTCAATTTTAAATGCTTTGAATTCTAAGGATAAAAGGAATTATTATATTTTAGTTGTGCTATAGTGGTTTAGATATTTCTAGTTAAATATAATAAGCAGAGTCTTGGGGTTTTTTTTCCAGGTAACTGAATATTTGTTTCTTTAACTTAATTGATGTTCCCATCAACTCTTGTTTTGGCAAAACAAATGTAACCTGATAACTGAACAAAACAATGGTGAGACAATAATGTGAAATTTGTTGCCATTTTCTGAGTAATGAATTACGTATCTCAATGCCAGAACAATATACAGTCTAAAAATCAAGAGTGTATTTTCTTCTTAAAAACCTCACAGAATCCAGAGACCTAATGTGAAATATCAAAGAGTAAGCTATATGTCTTGCTTATATCTATGTCTTTATTTTCTATCTTTTTAAATAGCAGATGTGATCACATTGAATAATACCTTGTGCCTGAGACACCCTTCTATGAATTTATTTATGGATGAATATGCTTACCTACTTATCACTCAGTTCTTTCCTTATTAACCATTACATAATAAGACTTTCCATTTATTTCACTTCTAATTAAAATAGCCATAAGTTTATAATCTCATTCTGAAAAAAAAATCAGAAATGCATTTCTGTATAATCACAGAATAAGCTGAATTGGAAGAAACCCTCAAGGCTCTTGGAGTCCAGCTCCTGGCCCTGCACAAGACCATCCCCAAGAATTTCACCATGTGCTCCAGACCATTGCTCACACTCTTCTTGAGCTCTGTCAGTCTGTTGTTAGAGACTCTGCTGTTACAGCTTCCCTGGGGAGCCCTTTCCAGGGCTCAACCACCCTTTGGGTGAAAAACCTTTTTCTAATGTCCAACCTAAACCTCCCCTGACACAACTTCAGGCAATTTCCTCAGGCCCTGCCACTGATCAAGAGAGTAAAGATCAGTGCCTGCCCCTTCTCTTCCCTCACAATGAAGCTGTAGCTGCAATGACGTCTCCCCTCAGTCTCCTCTTCTCCAGGCTGAAAGACAAAGTGACCCCAGCTGCTCCTCCTATAAGCTTTCTTAAGGCACATGGAGAACTGGAAGATGATTCAAGATAGCCAGCACTGTGTCACCATGTGTCACCAAGTCCTGTCTAACCAATCTAGTGGCCTTCTGTGATGGGGTGACTGCATCACTGGACAAGGGAAGGGCTACAGATATCATTTATCTGGACTTCTGTAAAACCTTTGATACAGTCCCCCAGAACATCCTCCAGAACGTCTCTAAATTGCTTGCTTTCTGTGTCTCTTCTGAATTTAGTTGATTTTAAATGTCTATGTGGAAGATATATTTTCTAGAATTTCAGATCCTGCTGAAGAATTAAAGCTCCATTTCCAAGATATATTTTTTCTCATAGTGTTCTCTTGCATTTCAAGCTAAACTTGCCTTGGCCAGAGGTTTATTTCTCCTAAAGTGAACTTCACATTGTATCCTGAATAGCATTTTACATTGACCTTTTACAGGTTAATGTAAACTTATAGACAAAACTATAGACAAAAATAAAAACACGCACCAAGTGACCTCAAAGCTTCCCAAAATTCTTTCAGCAACCCATTTGTTCACTGAACAAAGGTACCTTAAGCATTTCCTGTTCTTGTCTTGATGAACTCAGAAGAGGAGAGTAGCTATTCTTTTTCAGAACAAAAATATTTCTTTTTGTCATTTAGGCCTCTTTTTGTAATTAGTGGTGAGTACTTTTGGAAGATATGTCACTTCTGAGCCTCACTGCTGTTGATATAAATGTTTCTGCCCCTTGGCTGCCACTGGAAGCAGATGGTAGGCTGACAAGATCTATTTAAGTTCTGAGTGCCTTGAAGGAAGTAAAAGCAGTAAAGGAAGGTAATGTGAAGCATGGGGAGTATAAATCATACCTTCATCAGCATAATTGTAAAACTAGGCTTTGATCCTGGAAGTGAAACTTCTCACACAAGAATCTGTACCTGATACCATCATATGTGGTGGTAGTCTGTCAAAAAGTGTCCAGTGCAGATCCTTTTCTAAAAACCCCAAATGTTCCAAGCCTTTATCCTTCCTGAGATTAAAGACTGTGTGTGTGTGTAGCATCAACAGTCCCTTCAGCCCAGTATGACAGTTTTGACAATGATCATAAGCTGATGACTAGAGAATAGGATAAGAACAGGGGAATAATATATAGGGCCTTTCCCCCAAGTACTTCACCAATGATCACTTATTTTCATGGATTCCACCAATTGTTTAGGTATTTCTTAATACTGGCAGATTTTTATTCCATGGTTCTGATAGGAACCACTGCAATCTGCTGTTGCAGTCATACACCTCTTAGAAGACCACCTTTATAATTTATTTTTAGGGCTGTTGGACAGACAGTGATCACCATATGTCAAGGAAATGCAATTGTCTGTGAGATGCCCAGATATCTCCTTTGGATAAAAGGAGAAACCAGCTTTGGCTGGGTTTCAAGCACAGGTACTTCAATTAGTTATCTGAAAATATGAATTTTGTAACTGACATTTGCTTTTAGAAGACAGAGTACTGCCAAGTGCTGAGTTGTCTGTCAGGGGCAATTAACAAAAGAGATAGGAATAGTATTATTTAGTGTTATAATAGTTGGGTATATGCCCCAGAAAGACTTTACCAAGATATGCAAATTTTCCCAAGGTTATGACAAGCAGCAATAAAAGCCAGTTTCATGTTTGAAGGTGTCACTGCTAAGAGACTAGCTCAAGTCTTATATCAGAAATCCAGAACAATTAACCTGAATTTTCCAGCATTCAATAAACAGCTTTTTGCCTTTTTCAGAAATTCTTTAATTAGCTTAAAAGCTAACATATTCATCAATAGGAGAAAAATCAAAAAAGATAAACAGGATAATACTACCTAATTCCTCATGCAATTATGAATTTATAAAATTTCGCTCAAAGTATAATATTGTCAGTCCATGCTGGGTAGCAAAGCCCAGTTTGAGCCAAACTGCTGTTACAGTGAGTTACTTCTGCCCATGGTTTCTCACACATGCTTCAGTCATTCTATTCCTTTAGCCATTCCTTGTTCTGCCCCTGCATGCTGACCACGCAAGATAACCCAGTAGAGACAAAAAGAGATTTTTATTTTGCACCTGACCAAATGTGGAATTCTTCTGAATACAAAATAGTCTGTTGCCTTATCTAAGATTCTAGTTTTGATCAAATGAAACACACATAGACAAAATTCTTGATTTCTTTTTAAATTCTCACCACTGAACCTTAGTTCCACAGACTATTACTTGAAGGTCACTTGAAGGTCTCAAGGCCACTTATCCCATGTACATTTAGACATTGTTGATGAATTAGGTTTCTCCATGAAATTATAATTAGAAATTTTCCATCATATCATGATAGGGCTCTTTTTATAATTTCTTTTTTTTTGGTGATAGCATTGCCTGTTAATCATAATAGAAATCAAAATATATAAAACAGACACTTTTATTATCAACTGTTTCCCTCAACTTTCTTCTCCAGTCAGAAACAACGCTCCATCTTTTTTTGGATTGTCTCTGGAATTCTTGATGAAGAGAGCAGAGGAAGCCGGTAAGTTTTGTTCTCATATTAGATCACAGCTATCAACCTACACAAGATACTTTTCTTTGATGCTATTTACTCATTACTCTCCAGTTGAGAACAAAAACATATTTTAGTAATTCATTTTTTTATAGAGTTTGAAAACTGGGAACACTTATTATTAGCAAGAAAAAGTTTTAATAATATTTGGGAAAAATTAAAAAAGCATTGTCATTAATATTTACTCATAAACTGAGAAAAATAGCAACTTGCCTATATTGCACTATGTCTATATTTCAATTTTTGCCCTAAAAAAGGCAAAACCTAACCTGAGACAAAACATATACTGGTAAAGTAAACAATGTAAAACTCTGACAAAAAAAGAGAATGAAGCTGTTCCTTGATTTTTATATAAAACTGTTTCCTACCTAGATATATAATTCATAATAGTTATTAAAGATATAAAAGTATTAAATTTTGCATTTGTTTTTTAAGCATGAAAAAGGAAAATTTATTTTAATGATGATTCTAATCAGAGAATATTCAAAAATTACTCAAAATGAGACTGAGTGAGAAACAATCTTATCTTTTATTAAAGAAAAAATAGTATGAAGTTTCATAAGATAAAAAAAAAATGTTTAAAAATATTTAACAGGTAAATTACTTTTTATTACATAAGTATACACATACATTTATAAGCCGATTTTATGTTACTTGCCAGCTTGACCAGTTACCTGGAGACCTTGCTAAAAGATGGAACTTGGGTCAAAGAACTTGTTCAATTACTGCAATAGTTTAATTTTCTGCAGAAGAAAAAGTATTTTACATGCTTTTAATGAAGTTAAAAGGTCAAAAATTCTAAGACTACATCTAAGATCAGTTGATAAAGAAAGGTCAAAAATGTGTAACATCAAGGTACATACACACATATAAGACAAAAGTTTGTTCTACTGTAGTGAAATGTCTAAAAGTGGTGCCTTTGATATGCCTATACTCTGCAAAGGGAAGAGAGCAGTTAGAACAAGACTTCTCCTCATCAAGGTGTCCATATGATTCCAAGCAGAAAGGATCTTCACATGCAGCTCCAGAGTAACTCCTTTAGATGGGTACATTTCATACTTCACTGCTCACTGCAAGCATGATGTGGATTAATTTTGGAATTGTAGGTTGTGTGGCCTTGTTCAAGGAAGGAAAAACCTCTGCTTTTTGTTCCTAGAATAAGGGAGTAGGATGAATAGGCATAAGGAAGTCAAAATCTCGTTATAACTGAGCTCTCAAATATTAATGTGTCCTGTTGAATCTAGCCTTTTATAGTGACCTGGATGTAACTGGACTAAAACATTTCTTTGAGGATGATTCTCACTTGAAAGTCAAAGCATTTTCTTTTGTTGTAGTCATTACATGAGTCAACCATTGAAAAGCTCAAATTAACCATGAAAAAGTTAGGAATACATTACAGAAAAAATTGAGTGACCCACTGCATTGCTTCACTGGTCAAAGTGCTGTTTAGTTAAATAGAACTTGAGAGTCTGAGAAAAATATATTGAGAATGAGGCAAAGTTCTTGAGACTGGACAGAACTAGTTTGGTTATTAAATTTTATGTGATTATAAATGTGTTCAGAATTAATTTTCAGATAGTTTTTGTTGACAAATTTTAATTGGAAAGGCTCAGTAAAGAATCATGCAAATTTTTGGTTTGAACTGCAAATTTTGACTGCATTGAAAACAGGAGTAAAAATAAAAACTAGTGTTTAGAACTAATTTCATCTCTAGCTGTCAATTAGGCCGGTAAATTGTATCTTATTATAATCCTTGTTTTAGGGTCACAAGGCTACATGACCATCTACTTAAAACACTTAAAATCCTCATTTATTAAAAATATCTTTGCTCTTACACTTTTTTCAATGTTTTTTAAGTCTAAATAGCTTCCACTGTATGCATATAACTCCTTAAATACCTCTTCCCATCATATGCACCACCTTCCTGTATGTCTTGGGATGATGTTATTGTACTGTATCTCCTTCTTTTCCTTTATAAGACCACATTTGTTAGGGGTATTAATACAGATGAGATTTTTGCAGTTTCCAAGTCTCATATTATTCTTTAAAATATCAGCCACAACCATACTTATTGCAAAATAAACATCTGAAATATAATCAGGAGACTATTCCAAAGCTCTCCCCTGCTCATTGTCAGGGTTGATTACCTTAAAGGAAAAATTGTCTGGATGGGAGGACTGGCTTAAATGAAGTCAACAGCACACATCCTTTTGACAGGATTATGACCAAAATTTCCACAGGCTAAACTTTATTGAGGTAAGATGAGATTTTTTGAAGCAACCTAGACCCCCAAACTGCTTTTTTTTCACTAATCACCAAACCAGTTCTGACAACTTTGAAAATCACAACTGACACACAAACCTGGCAAACTCATATAATCACATTTAAGTGAGTGTCTTCCAGTGAGGAAAAATCCAACCGCCAAGTTAAAAAGTAATAAAAACCTATCACTGTTCAATGCTAACTTTCAGGCCCACTCTTTAGTTTTGAGAGCTAGGAATCTCCAGTTCCTGTCATGAAAATTGGTCCCAACTGGGTAAATTGGAGTGTGTTAAGGTAACAGAATGAAAATATTGTCAAATAAATGCTCCTTCCTTGCACCTCAACATGTTATTGATCCACAGAAAGCATCCTTTACACTCAGGGATTATAGTCTGGAATTTCCCAAAACTTTTCTTTGGAAAATGGAGACACATGAAGTCTAGGAATCTTCTACACCTCTAAGTATAAAGCACTAGATTTGAATACAGGGAAAAGCACATAAAACTCCTTCTTTTACCAGATCTTAGCTGTCCCTTCACTGGATAATACTGAAAATCACAAGTTGGACTCTATTCAGAGTGCAAGGATGCTGTTAATTCTACATCCTTCCTTTGAAGGCATTTTATTCTCCAAGAAACACAAGATATTGAACCTGCTGGAGATAAGAGCATGTGCAAGACTGAGTAGACCAACAATTAGGGCATTTATCTGTCAAGGGAAATTCAAAGGTTCTGGTTTATAGTTTCAGACTTTTATCGTTCATCTGTACAGTCTTTCAGAATCAGAGATAATAGAGCAGGACTTGCTTAACCCAGGAGAAAGTATAGCAATTTTACAGTCCCTAGCAAGTTAACATCAGCAAACTGTGAGCATGGAAATGTTTAGGAGATTAAATACATTGTTCAGTTAACGATCTTTGTTGGCAGCAGACCCAGAATGAAGAATGCTTAATGGGTGTAGGTAACTCCTACTGACCAGCTCTGTGAAAGGTATGTGGTGATGACAGCCCTTAAGTGAAAATAGACATATGCATAATTTTTAGGACCTAAAATGCCTGATGGGAAACCACACCAGGGAGGATAATTCTCATAATTATAAAGCTGTTATGTGAACTTTGCATAAGTAAACTTGAGAGACATAAAAGCACTTATTAGGAAGATTCTGTGAATAAACAGTAGCAATGGTTATGGTTAAATGTCTCCCTCCCTCTTTTATTTCGTTATTCCCTTATTCTGCCAGAAGATACCTAATGATGTATATTTTATATGTTTTGCTAAGACACTTCACAGTATAATTGCTACTCTATGTTTCAACATTACAATAATTGGCACCAGTTTTAAAATCAGTGTTCTTTATGGTGTCCTAGATGTCCTAGTATTTAAAATGTCATACTAAATCAATTTCATAAAATCAGAATAATAGAATCACAGATTCACAGAGTGGTTTGTATTAGAAAGGACCTTCAAAGATCATCTATTTCAACTCCCCTGACATGAGCAGGGACATTTTTCACTAGATCAGATTGTTTGAAGGCCACATCGAACCTGGCCTTAAACACTTCCATGGAGGAAGCATGCACAACTTCTCTGGGCAAAATGGCCCAGTATCTCACCACCTTTATCATAAAAAGTTTTTTTCTTACGTCCCATCTAAACTGATCCTCTTTCAGATTAAAATCCTTGCCCCTTGTCCTGTAACTAGAGATCCTGATAAAAAGACCATCTCCATCTTTCTTATAAGCTGTCTTTTGGAAACCAAATGGGTCAATTAGGTCTCCTTGAGCCTCCTTTTTTCCAGACTAAACAAACCCACTTCTCTCAATCTTTCTTTATAGGCCTCCTCTGGACCTGTTTTAACAGGCCCACATCTTTCCTGTGCTGAAGGCTTTGCTGAATGCAGAACTCCAGGGGAAATCTCACTAGAGCAGAGTAAAAGTGCAAAATCCCCTCTGTCACCCTGCTGGCCATGCTGCTTTTGATGCAGCCCAGGCTACAGCTGACTTTCTGTGCTGCATCACACATTGCTGTCTCATGACCCAGTTTTCATCCACCAATATCTCCAAGTCCTTGTCTGTAGGACTGCTCACAATCCACTTACCTCCCAGCTTGTATTGATACTGGGGATTGCTCCATTGAGGTGCAGATCTTTGAACCTGGTCTTGTTGAAGTTCATGAGGTTCACATGGACCCACTCCTCAAGCCGTTCCAGGTGTCTCTGGATGGCATCTCATCCTTCAAGTGTGTCAGCTGCCCATGCAGCCATCTGCTAACTTGCTGAGGGTGCACTCAAGCCCAGTCTTATGTCATTAATAAAGATACTGATCCACATCAATCCCAATGCTGCACCCTGAGGGACACCACTTCTTACTCATATCTGTTTCACATTTATTGAAAATCTTTGATGTGGTCATCCAGCCAATTCCTTATTCTTAACCTCTGTTTCCAATAAAGACTTTGAGTGACTTTGGAACCAGGTTATGGAGAGGGAAATCCATATAATCAAGATTAATAAACCTTATACTTTGAATATTTAAGTTCAAAATGTAATTTGCACTCCAATATTTCCACAAAGTTATCAAAAAATTGAGATGCAACCATAGATATGACATTTTGAAAGAAATGTGTCAGCATCATCATTCAAATGCATATTTAAAATTAAATGGCTTTGTACATTTTTAAAATGATTGTGCATATGTCTGTATTTTGTGGTTTCCATCTTTATGTATGTCCTGGTTTCAGCTAGGGTAGAGTTCATTTCTTCTCAGTAGCTGTTATAATTCTGTATTTGGTATTCAGAATGAGAAGTGTTGATAACACACTGATGTTTTGGTCTTTCACTAAAATAAGGATTTTTTTTGTCTCATGCTCTGTCAGTGATGAGGTAGCAAAAGAAACTGGGAGGGACCATAGCAGGGACAGGTGACCCAAACTAACTAAAGGGATATTCCACACCATGGAATGTCATGCTCAGTATATAAACTGGGGGGAGTTACTCAGAAGGGAGGCTGATCTGGGTTTGGGAAAGTGGGTCTGTCATCAGTCAGCAGGTGATGAACAATTGTTTTGTACATCACTTATTTTATTATTATCATTATATTATTATTATTATTAATAGTATTATTACTGTATTTTTACTTTATTTTAGATTATTAAACTGCTCTTATGTCAATCTACAACTTTAACATTTATTCTCCTCCCCATATCACTGTGTTGGATGGGGGAGAGGCAGGATGAGCAAGTGTCTGTGTGGTGCCTAATTTCTAGCTGGGCTTAAACCACAACAATGTACAATGGTCAAGATTTCATATAATAGGATCTTGAAGCTAAGATGAATAATTGATATTTAGGCTCTTAAGGATAAGACTTGGTTTTCAAGGAACATTCATTAAACACAAAGCACTAGGATATGCTGACTTATCACATCAAAAAATGTAGAAATCTGAAAAGCATTTAATGTAAAGTAAGTTTTAGAAAATTGTCTCTAGAACTCCAAAATTAGTTGTGTACTGAAATCAACCTTTCATGCCTAAATTTAAGAACCTCTGAGCTAAGAAAATCAAATCTAAGTAATACCTTTGTAAGGATGCTTGTGCACTGTGAAAAGAAGGTTGTAATAGCAAGATCATATGCTATATTTAGAGTGGAATATCTTTTTTTTCCACCCCTTGTAATCAGCATATGCTTATACCCCTTATTTTATGGTTCCTTAACCAAAATTTGTTTCTAGGTTCTTCTTTAGCATTCATCACTGCTGGATTTGGGAATGTAAATCTTTTTTAATGTATTACCCTAACTCTTCTGTCAGTTCCATTTTGGACTGGAACAGGTAAGGTAAGTGTGAAAATGTTGTGCAAGATCAGGTCCGTAATTTGACATTTATAGTGTCTGTTTTTCACAGAACACTTATCACTGAATAGCACTTCTTATGTCCAAAAGTTAGATCTTACTTATTGTTGTTTATTAATGTTACTGAGCAGCAGGTCCATCAATTAGATACCAGATCATCAAGCTGAGCATTCAGAAAATAAGAAATAAATAATAGTGATCATCTGTGAAGAGGCAGATTAACTGACTTGACATAGGAATTTTCCATAGAATCATTTGTTTGCTTTGACTAATGAGATCTTTTCTCTCTGCTTGCAATCACATTAGTCACTCAGTATGCTCTTTCTAAATTCAGCAACAAGAAAGAATCCTGCAGTCAATGGCTTTCTTTACCACAAATGCTGACTTTTTGACACAGGAGATCTACTCTGTGCATCCAATGAGGGAAAAAGAAAATAAAAACTAGAAGGCAATAGCATAAAGGGAGGTCATGTAAAGGAAACCTCTATTCTGTTATATTTAAGAGATCATAATGTCCTGACACATTTTAACAGGATGATGACTGAAATCTCTACTCTGATATGCTTTTCATGGGTAAACAACATTTCTTAATATACCTAAAAAGCAAGCTGGAAAAACATAGATGTGATTAAAATTATACCCATTTTTAGGCAGAGAGCTTAGGAGATATGAGTCACCTTTCACAGGTTTCTATAGTCTCTTTTATTTAGTCATACTGGAGAAGTTGGAATCTAGATTAAATGCCTTTGTTGAGTCCTTGATGAGGAACAAAATTTTTTAAAAATTGTAAAAAATTTTTGATCCTTTATTTTGATAATGCCATTGTTATAAAGTCATTATAATGAATATGTCTTTTGATTTTTCCATTCATGCTGTTATTTCTGCTGTTGGGCAAAATTACAAACTTCAGTATACTGGTAATTGATAACAATTTGCTCATAAGTATAATTTTCTCACTGTTTTTCTTTTCACTTCCTTACTGTGCATACTGCAAGGAAAGTCATAGACTTCCTTTGATACTTTTCATTTTTGAAAATCTGATACATTTGTAGACTCTTCTGTTACAGAACTGATGGGACTGAACATATCTAAAAATGAGACATCTAAATAATACAGGACATTCTAGCACATACTTATCTTCCACAGAGCACCTCTAATCTTATTTGCCAAAAGATTTCACACTCGTCCAAATGATGAGCCCCATCTCAGAGCTGGTCTCACCGGGCAAAAATACAGTGCAGAGAAGGAAAAGGAAAGAAGTCTGATATGAAATGTGAGGATATAGGGGGTAAGTGTAAAGACAGATAATGAGATCTTGGCAAACTATGGCAAATATCCCATTGAAAAAAAGTCTTGCGTTGCAAGGAGACAATTCTTTTCTTGCAATCATTTATCTTTATGCATGTTTAGACAGGATTTTGCAAGTGAAAAGGAGCCCATCCTACTTAAATCTTGAGCTAAGTGGAAGTGGTGTGGATGCATTGCTGCATAGCTGAGCCTGAACAGACACATTGTCTTGTCAGCAAGATTTAGCACTACACTGTACCAGGTGCTATGGTAACTGCATAGTGTAAACACCTGCCTGGACTGAGCAAGATTTTGTAGAACAACCCAGGGACTCAGTAACTGCAAATCTGCATGGAAAGCTCACATTTATCTTCTAATAAATTTATTTGTGTTGTTAATATTTTATCTACTGGTGGGAATTATCTACACCAATATAGTGAGTGACCTAAGGTCGGTGGGTCTTGATTTCAGTGCCTTCCTACACCACTGATTTTTCAAGTGGTCTTGGTCAATTCACCATGTTTGGGTTCCTCTAGAAAAGGAAGAAAATAATTTTTATTCTGCAACTCGAGGTAGGAAGAACATTGAGGGTTTGTCAAGGTTTCAGATAATGAAAAGGGAATTCTTCTAACAATTTAATAAGCTTTTATACATTTTTCTTCTGAAGTATCCTTCTGAAGAATATATATTTTAGGATGTCAAAAGTAATGGAAAGAAACAGACAAGAGGCTAATGTTAAACAGATCTTTAGGAGAAAATGAATGGTCATGATAATAACAACGTGTGTGATGGTGTCTCAGTGGTGGGCTCCATCCCCACATATGGGGAGGAGCAGCCCCATGGCCGAGGCAGCATGACGTGATACAAACCTGTGATGCATCAGACAGAGGGGAAGTGGTGGGAAGACAGAGACTGAAATCCCTTTGTCGCGGCGCGTCCACCTTGCAGTCTCCCTGAGCGCTCCCGGCCAGCTCCGGACGCTAGCGAGCAGCGGGGGACACTCCCCAGCGTACGGTGCCGGGGGGTGGCCGGGCTCCCGCCTTCAGAGGAGGCAGACTGCTCGGATGGCGGTGAAGGAAGAGGAAGGGACTCTCCTTGGGGGTTGTAATCCAGTTTATTGCAGAGCTCTGGGGGAGCTCCAAACACCATGGGAACCAACCGCAGAGAGACCCTCACATAGCGAGTGCACCTGCTTAAAAAGGGGGGAGGTAACAGGGGAGGGGATCGCCCACCAACCAATGGGAGTAACTTGGGGTGTGGAAGTGGGGATGACAAACATGTGGGGTAACAAATCAGGGTACATTCGGGAGGAGGGACCTGGCCCCTGCCCAATCACTTGACACCCCCTAGGGAAGGTTCTGGACGAGAGGGATGGGAGGTCGAGTGACAGACAGAGGGCCAGGGCGGAGACAAGGGAATGACTAAGCAAAACAGAAGGAGGTTGACATTAGGGATGGCGGGAAAAACAGCAGTAAACAACTTAGGGACAAACCATCAGGGAAAACAGGGGTACATGGAATATACCATAATACATAACTGGGGATAATACAAATAAATTGGTAAACTTATAAAACACACCACAACATCCCTTGGCTCCTTTCAGTTAGTACTATAAATGCAAGCCCCCTCCTGAGGGGATTAAACCTAGGGAAAAATGCTCATCTGACACAACTTTATCACTATTTTGTATTATATTGGATATTGCTTAACATCATTGTGTTGCATGCATCACTGGGGTATTTTTGTTTGCTTGGCTGGGGTG
>WBNO01029133.1:35975-71694 GCA_013400575.1 Peucedramus taeniatus
AAAAAAAGGCCAAGTAATTTAAGAATACAATGAAAATGAAGGCCAGCATTCTCACACAGGCCAGGCTTTTGACTTGTAGTTTTCCTTCATTTTCTCCAAAATAGGGTTTTCCAACCTCACACTGTCAAGGTCTTTCATTATAAAGGAAGGGAGACAAGGACTTTTGTTTCTCAAAGGCTGAAAAACCTATGAGAACATATCTTTACAATTTATTGAATTTGAATAGTCTCAGTGAAATGTTTTCAATTTGATGAATGATAAAGATGCTTGCGTAGAATTAGTTTTGGAACACTACTGGGACTTACTGTTATTATCAGATGGATGTTCTATTTATTCCAAGTTTTTGAAAGACAAGTACAATTTTACTACTAGGTACACACAGGAATAAGTTAGTATAATTGTTGACTAAATAGACTATATTGAAAAAATAGTGCTTTCTCTGTCCATATGCTTCTACAGGTAATTGCATTAATATTGCAAAATTTAGTGAGATTGGGACCCTATTGAGTTACATAGCACAAGTGCACATATTTAGAAAGGTTTTATAAGACAATAAACCATTTACAGTATTATTAATAGAATATTACAGGAAATTACTTCTTTTGCTTCTGAGATGGTCATCTCAGCACAAATATATCAGAAAGATCAGATATGAACAAGTCCACAACCTCTTCAGAATCTGATTGAGCCTAAGTATAAATCAACATTTCTCTGCACACTGAATTCATTTGTTACCCTTCTGCTCCCATAGCATGGTACCTGCTGTTGAAATGCACTTCAGCCTGATTCAGTTCCTTTCCATCTATCATCTTTTCTGATTTTCCTGTAAGGAAACCCATCACACTTCACTATTGCTGTCTATGGCCAAGACACATCTGCAGAGGAGTCAATGTATGCTTCTGGGAATCACACAGAAAAGTCATCCTGGGTGGTATTTTGGTTTGTTAAGCTTTTACAAGAAATCCAGCAAACTGTTTCAATGGCAGTTATTTTCCTGGATACCATTTACTTTCTATAGGGGTCCTTGAAGGTCTTGAATGTCTCATTACTAGAAGAATACATTTGGTTTTGATAAAATTTAATGGAAATAATCTCAGATGAAATTTAATATTCATTAGAAAGCAGCTGTCTTCACCCAAGGCCTTTGTTAAAGTTGACTTCAAATGTTTTGGTTTTCTAAAATTGAATTACGACTTTAAAAGGTTAAGATTTTAACTGAGGGTTAGAACCAACTCATACTGAAGTTAGATACACCAATGACAGGTTAATGATTATTAGATGCTTAAGCTAAAGCTAATTGTTATATTATGAGCTTATTCGTAGAAGGAAGTGAAGCAAGCTAACCATTATAGGAACATATTGAAACCAGTAGAACAATGTGGACTCTGTGTCAATCCATCATGAAGCAGGGGGCCTTGGATCGTGCCAGAAGGTCACAGAGACCTGATGAAGACATTCCTGACTTCATCCCTGGAACCACTGACCCTATTCAAGACCACTGACCCAATTCAAGAGAAGAACTGCGCACATGTAAAAGACTAATAAACTCATTTTAATACAAAGCGGGGATGGGAGGTGCTGGGGTTGTGCATATGTATTATTTTGGGAAATAAATAGAAGGCAAAAATCCTTGTACAGTGCAGTCACACATTTCCGGAATGACCCCCGTGCCGCCCGCCAGTGTAATAAACACAGCACTGTCAACTTTGACTAGTTAGAGAGACTTTGTCCATGATTTTTGGTTTTAATGATTCAAAATAACATGGCCAACATCACAAGGCACCTGTGCTTGTGATAGTGCAGCAGAAGGAAATGCTAACAGCAATTCAGGTTCAGTACTGTTTCTGTTGCTGCAGTAGCTGTTTGTGACAGATGGCTATTTCTGAACATCTGTGTTATGATTCTGAGGTTTGGTTGGGGTTTTTTTTGCGCACCTTTTGCCAGAGCTGTAGGGATAAATTCCATCTGTACTTCTATTGAAACAGTTTTTTAGGGAACAATGTAGGGTCTTCCCAGACAACCTCATCTTCTGATAGACTGGGCAGAACTAGAGCGCTTTGAAGCTGCTCTGAGCCCACTGTTGGAAGCATCTGAAACTGAAGACACCACTTTAAACTGAAGGATGATGAAAAAGGGCTGACTGAGGCTTTGTCTGCACTGCCTTTTGTACACTGGCTCAAACTCAGGCTTGATTTTGAAGGAAAGCTCCATCAGGCTCTGCAAACACATCACACTGGCTGTGCACGAATATTAGCTCTAACCCATCCACAGTGCTCTCCTGCCCAATTCACCACCAGGCAATCAGTTCCTCTCCTCCACCTTTGGTCCAGGTTTGGAGCTAGAAATGCAGGGCAGGGGGTCAGTAGATTGGGCTTCAGCACACAGCAGTGTGCTGCAGCCAGCTCCAAGATTGTGTGGTAGAAGAGACATAACCTTGCAGCCTGTGCAGGGCATAAGAGGGAAATATTATTGGTTTCATGAGCTATATAGGTCAAATAATGTATTAATAATGGATTTTAAAACTAGCCAATGAGGCAGAGGGATGAGCTAATAAAAATCATTGAATGCCTCTGACTGAGGAATCTGAAGGCTCGCTGATACAGCAAACAAAAGATCAACAGAAGTTTACAGCCATGATGGAAGGATACTTCATTTTGTCTCCAGGTTTCCAGGTACAGGATATTTATGTTAAACCAATCTATTTTTTTTTCTCTTAGAAGTAAGTAGAATTTTTCTTCAGAGATTATTTCAAAACAATAAAGGAAATGGAAAGCAATTAGTAAGAAAAGTTTTTCAGGTAATCACAGAAGATAAAGACAGGAGGTCAAAGACAAAAGCAAGAGAAAATTCTACATAATGTGTTTCTACTGTAGCTTTCAGGTAAAGGTGAAGCCAACAGAATGCAAAATGGATTTATATAGTACAATGTCAAGCTGCCGGTGAACCACAGATAAAATCCCATTAGTATAAACAGAGAGGATACATGAACTCCTAGGTTTTTAATGACAGAGTTCCTGCTCTTGGACAATGAGCAAATGACAGTCTAAAGGCAGATTTCGTAAATAGATTTATTTGAAATAGATTTAGTCAGAAGCATTTTTCCACCAGTAAAATAAATAATTCCATTAGCAAATGCTCACTCACCTTTATTATGTACAAATTGTTGTATCATCAATACACTCTGCACTAAGTATTCACCTGCATTGTGTTGCTAATAAAAATTCTTCTCCACGGGTACAGTGCTACAGATTGCAAAGAACATCAGTCAGTAGAAGTGGCTTACAAATCAAACCTAGTGGGGCAAAGCAGTTTATTAGTGTGCCTCTCATTCTGTGGCGTGTAGGATTACCCACATGCAACACTTGAGCTGTAAACATTTCCATTTGCAAAGGGTGATGAAAATAACTTCAGTAATGTATCCTACCCATGCTTACTGCACCACAGTAATGCTCAGCACCTTCGTGTTTAACCTCATGGCAGTCGATAGGGCAGAAGAGGGAACAAGTGAGATGATGTGACTGAAGCACAAATAGCTGGAACAGCTTCCTGCCTGTGTTCTGGTAGGGCGTGGGATATTTTCCAACCCAGAAATTAGCCTTATTAATGCACTTAAAGGTAGGCTGACCAAAGCCCTGGTTAATGTACAATTGAGAAAACTTCGGAATTAACTTAATTAGATTATATAGTTCTTTTCTGTTTCAAACTTCCTCAGCTTTAGGGTATTGGGTAAAATTACTGATCTTTTAGTAAATTATTTCAAGCATGCCTTGCTGTATTTTTCATTATGCAAAATATATCTCGTGTACCAGTGTGTTCTATTTCAGCTCATTAATTCAGGATCACTTTAATAGTAGGAAGGATTTTTCTCCCCATCAGTGAAAGAGAAATCTTTCCACTTTCCCCAGTAGTAGACAAAGAATTGGATTGCCAGTTCATTTTTTTCCTTGTGCAATTCCATAAATACACATGTATTCTTTCTGTCATGATTGCAGAGAGTTTCTAATGTGCAGGGGAACATTCTCACATAATAATTGAACATGGTTTCCCAGTGATAAGGCAATAAAACAAATATGAGATAGTAATTTTTGCTTATTACTGGTTTAAATTCATAATGTGGCAACAGTTTGTTACATTGTTTTGCTACGTTTCTCTTTTGTAGTAATAGATGTATGTAATGGTCAGTGTCCTCCTACAACCAAATAATTTGAAGGAATATTATTCTGCTACAAAAAAGGATTTTTAGATGTTAGTGTATGATGATTCCCTTTATATTCTTTTCTGAGTTTTTCTTAGGCAATGACTACTTACAGATGACTGTGTACACTGGGAACTTGGGTCTTATATTTTTCTACAGAGAATTTATGTTAATATTTGAGAATCCTTCTCTGCTTTGGAAGTTTCACCAAATTTGATTGTAGAAGCAGCAGATACCCGTTAGAATTTGGTTTGGTACAGGCTTTGACTTAATTCAACAGGTATTAAGCCTAAATAGCACATGTTTTAGTAAGATCATGTAGGGTATTTCACCTGAAAAGCAGAAAGCCTAAGTCTCCTATAAGTCCTGTGCTGCATCTGCCAGACTGTACAGACTTCTCGGCTGGCACTACACCCATGTGTTCAAGTCTAGATGTCCATATGTGAGCTAGAAGTTCCCATCATATCCACCACAGGTCTGGTAAATACAGTCATTGGATTGTAGAGGGTTACTTAACTCATTCCTCTGTAGATGCTTATATTTCACTGCTTAGCTCTCTTGAGTTCATTAGACTCAGTTGAGCACAGATGTTACCAGAGAGTGGTATTATTTTGCTTTATGTTATACTGAAATAGATGATTTGCAACACCTGCTTGTCTTCATGTTTTCAAAAGAGAAATTTTCATCAGATGTACTGACCTCTGAACTTGATGTTGGGTTTAATATCTGGTTTTTGCAAAATATTAACCAGAATTATGAGTCTTCAACAGACTTGTTTTTCTGGTTCTGATTTGAATCCAGCCAGGATGCTGTTTTCTTTTATATGTCTCTTGGAATTACCTGTTCCTACTTGATCAGCCCAAATAGACAGATTTGCATGTTTTTACCATCTTTGTGTTCTGTGTAAATTTTCCATATTAAATTGATGCTGGCTCTTCTATCTACTGATCTGAATTTGTTTTTCTAGGACATTATATTGTAGTTTCAAAATGTGTGGTGATAAGCAAGGTGCTTTAATACCCTGCAGATGTTTCTGGTTAAAGTTGGAATTTTTCCTCTTTAATTTATTGCAGGTTTAATTAAAGTACTTTCCTTTGGTCTAATCATTATAACGTTAGTAATTCTAAGTTATTGCTTGAGCTCCTGTGTCATGTTCCGGGGACTACTTAAAAAAATGTAGCTTTCCATTTATGGAATATAGGGTTTAGGTTTTACAGCTACTTGCCATTTATGATTTTCAAAGTGGTGGCTTCTATTAACTTTGGCTTCTCTGTATCATCCTCTAATTTATTTTCTTTGAGTCTGTGCAGCTAGAGCGTTTATTTATCTTTCAGGTGTTTTTCTTCTGACCTTGAAGAGTCAATAATCACTGCTTTCAGTTAAAGTATGGAAACATTGCTTCAGGCTTCTCTTCCAATATTTTTTGTCTCTTTTTCTTTTATATTCCTGTTTTTAGAGATTACATATTTGACCATATGTTGCTACTTAATTGCTTTTTTTTACTTTTATATTTGCCTTCTTTTTGCTTGTAAGCAATAGCTAGTGATTTAAGATGATGTACAAGCATTCGAAAAGAAAACCAGCCAGCTTACTGGTTCACTTACCCACATTCTTCATGCCCTTTTTAATACATGCAAGCATATCCAGTGTAATGAAAAATAAACTGTTTGTTTGAAATGGGGACAGGGCTTGGGTATGTTAGTTTTTCTGCTCCATTAGTCAGCTGGAAAAAGGAACAAACAGGTAATTATTTATTTCCTGCGTTGTTCCTTGCTTGCACCTCATATTCGGATTGACTCAAGTCTTCCAACGTGATGGAACCAAATACATTTCCATGCTGTAGTGTCCATTTTACAGTGGTAACCTTCAGCTGCCTGGAAACAATTTGTTAACCTCTAAATTTCATATTTCAGTTTTCAGCAGTAGCATAAGTTGATCTTCTGAAGTAAAATTCTGTCTTGGTTTTGTCTGGGATAGAGTTTTTTTCTTAGAAGCTGACAAAAAAAAAAAATGCGATGGGATAAATGAAAGAGTGTTTTGAAGAGAAAGTGGAGATAGTACAAAATTATCATGGAGAAAACAGCCTTCCCTTGCCCTCACATTTTTCCAGGCTATATTTAGCAATTTTATGTAGTAATCCTACTTGTAAAATGTAACAGAGAACCTGCCTTATGGGATCATAAAGTTCAGGAGATTAGGTGATTGACTGAATAAAGTAGGGATGCTAATTCCTGAGACATGCACTGTGGCATAGCTCCAGAAGAGCAGGCTGAGGGGCGGGATACAATACTGTGGCTGGGCAATAAGCCAATGAACTGCATCATTGTAATTGCAGATGAAATAATAATTATTTGTGATAGCTTGCTAATCAGTGAAAGCATGGAAAAGGCTGCTGACAAGCACCATCAAGGTAATTAAGGTGAAGCATTGAATTTGCATAAATTTACACTTTGATCACTGTTCACAAGATACTGTCTCTTGAAATAGACTTGGCTGGTTTCAAGATGAGCACTAAATGAACGCAAAGGAGTGCAATAACTGCACAGCATCAATAGTGCTTACAAAATACAGATGCACCTTACATAGGTAATTATCTAAAAAATCTATTGTCCTTATTCAAAGGATGATACTCAAGTTACTTTTTCAAATTACCAAATAGTCCTAGTTAGCATATGCCATTCTGGTTGTAGCTCTTTATTGAACACAGAAAATCATGAAGATGAGATCTTTAGAAAAGACAACTTTCGATTATTCACTTTTCTTAAAAAACCCTCAACCTCCTAAATGAGGACAGCTGAAGGTGTCATTCCTCATATTATTTTGATGAACATATGTGAGCTGTCTTGGAAAGATGTATTTAATAGGTTTCTTTAGGAGCTGCAGATGTGATCCTCTCATGATCTCAGGCTCTAAGTCACCGCCTCTGAGGGAAGTTGAAGCTCTAGTCCTTCAGGCTTCTATGCAGGTTTCCTGTGTATCAGCTGCCAGAGTAATTCTGGTGATCGGGCCTGCAACCAGAGCTCTGTGGTCTGCCTTAGCTCCAGTTCTGGGATTCTTTTCCCTCTGGGAAAGAGCAATGGGTCTCTTGACAGTGCAGTCTCCTAAAGGAAATAACAATTTATGTAAAACAAAGGACTTTGAACTCTCAAAGCGTGCATGCAAAGAGCAAAAATCTGGAGTGTACACATCCATTCACTCTTCCCTAAGGTTTATTACTTACTGGAAAAACCCTACTGAGACCTCTGCAGTTCTTCTTTCTGTCAACATTTCTCTACAGATCTTTCTGACAATTCATTTTCCACCCCCTCTTTTACTATGATTTTTTAAAGCTTATTTTTTCTTCCAGATTTAGGGGGATCAACTTATTAAAAATAGAAATAGTTTTTAAACAGATAATATGGTCAATCATAATTTCTGAATATGTGGATTTATATTATATTGCTGTTCGCTCTGATTTTGACTAACATTAGCCTACAGGAAACTTATTTTCATCCTTTGCTGTGCATGTAATATTGATGCTTCTAAGGATATCAGAATCGATATATCATAATGTAAATATTCTGTATGTGTCATGCCAGTAATCACATATACACATGAAATAATAATTTGGATGCTAAATAATTTATCCGCCCATTGTAGATTTTTTTTCTATCGCCTTCTTGTGTTCTTACCTCATCTTCTACCGACAGTTATGCTCCCTAAAATGAAAAGGCTAATAAAATTGTAATCTGCTGTAAAGTTTTTGCATCTAATTTTTGTAATCTGCTGTAAAATTTTTGCATTTATTTATTGTCTTTTATTTTATTTCTGACTTATGCATGGTCATTCACTAACAAAGTTGTAAACCATGCTGTCATGTTTTTGTCTTTTTTTTTATTTTAGCCATGAAAATTATTTTTTACCTTGATACAAAATTTTAGTAGAAATAAAATGCATTTGTCTAGTACAGAATGTGCTTGGGATGTTTTTATACTGTACTTATTTAGAAAGATGTTCTCTTAAAGCTGTTGCTCTGATACAGCCATGGAGCACGTAGAGTTTGCTTTTGCAGTGCAACAATAAACACATCCACTTAGGTACCAGAGATTTTATACTAAGATCTCATGGCTTACTGCATTTGTATTCTAGGCAACCTCCACACACCAATGTAATTATTTGATTGAGTGTCATTATTGTATATGAGAACATTCCATGCACAACTCTCCTGGTGATGCACACACTGTACATGTCTTAAAAGTGTCACCTGTTCTGTCGCTGTTTTTCACCTGTTTATTAATAAGTAAATCAAGTTACTTTACAGAATATTAGAGAATTAGGACACGAGATACATACCAAATGCTGAAGCTGTCTTCCCTACTATAAATATGGTGATCTTATATAAATATAACTCAGAAGTCATATCTCAGATGAATGCAAAAAGTTTGTGAGAAATTTGATAACACTTGAACTATTTTGGAAGTTCTGGTTTGAATGCCCCAGTAAATCTATAACAAATACAGACTGGTTTCATCAGCCAAGGTTTCAGCTATGGTATTCTGAACTATTTCTTTAAAATTCATTCATTTAGCTTTTTGAACTCAGGGTATCTTGGTCTTTTTTCTTTTTTTTTTTTCCTTTTGCTACTGGAATGAGATGTGGCAAGGAAAAGAAGAGAAGCTAGCATAAAATATACATAACAAAAGTGTGCATATTTTTCATAGGGATTTTTTAATGAGGGATTAGTTACATAGGAGCTTTAGGGATTAATTAACCAATACCTAATTAAAGCAGGGTTCTAAAGTGGATTCTCTGTAAATCTGAAAGTCATATTGAAGGAGAAAAAGTAGAAAAATGAAGTGATGTGCAGTGATGTAAAGTAATGGGTCGTTTCTAAACTGAGGCAATATGTTAGATCAAAAAGAATGGGGAAAAAACAGGAAAAGAATCTAGAAGAGTGGGAACAGGAGGTTGTTGATTTCTCTCTATTGCTTTTGATTTTAATAGATAAAATATCTTATTTTTCTGGCCCATACATTGACCTATGTTTACAAACTATACTTTGAAAAGTCATCTACTTATACAGTAAGGCTTCCTGTAATGCAGGCCAGAGTGTCTTGCTCTGTTTCTTCTTGACTCACTGAGGATGGGGGAAAAGACACATAAGAGAAGGCACTGATAATAAAATCTACTCTTATTATTGCCCTTGATTATATGTTCATTCTCTTCTGTGTATTATCCCCATTCTTGTATCAGTTTCTCTGACCTGATATTTTCACTGCATATTCATTCTATACACTCTGTGCTCTGGTGCTCTAATTTAGAGTATTTTTGAGCAGTCACTTAGAGTTTCACAATAGTGAAAACAAGATGTTCTCTTAAAGTAACATGAAAAAAAACAAGGGCTCTGTAAAATGGCATCAATTTGTATTTTGATTTTTAAACTATTTTCCCAAGTAGCACATAAAACAGAGCCAGTATTTTTGGGGAGAAGGGAGGAATCCTACATGGTCTTAAGCTTTTCATTTGAAAAGTAGCTTCAACAAAAATTATAAATCCAGATTATAGTGTAGGTCCCTTTTTATCTCCTTCTACCAATCTTAAGGTTAAAATGAGCCTTAATGCATTTTTATTTAAAGCTCCTATATAATATTGACTATAAAAATTCACCTTGCAATACTTTCATTGAATCTAATAATTTTTGGATGAATAAGTACAGATTTTACATGGATAGTCTTAGCTCAAAAACTTTTATGAAAGTGCCTCCATCATTTCTCTAGGGAAATTTCTCAAAAGGTTAATCACCATTAGAATATGTCCTTCTTCCCTTTTGAATTTGTCTACCTCCAATTTTAGCCCTTGAATTTTTTAATGGTTTTGGAAATTCATGGTCAGGTGGTTTTTCAGCATGGTGAAACACTAAATCTTTGTCAAGGTCATTGCTTCTTCCCAGGATGTTCAATAGTCTTTTGTCCCTCCATATTTATGTCTTTTCATCTGACTCTAGGAAAAATGGTAGCAGACAGAGCCCATTATTCCTCTTTGATTGTGAACCTCTTAAAAATGGTATGCCTCAATTCAAAAATGCCCCCTGCTTTTATCTATCCCTTCACCAATCCTTCGTAGTCTACAAGCCTTGATGGGAAATTGCTTATATTTTCTTCACATCTCTGATGGAGACATTGAACTGCATTGGATTGAGGCTGTATGTTCATTCTGTGATTTCCTATTTGTGATTACATTTTGTTATCCACCAGTTATCACTTTGTCATCTATTGACTAGGTGCTACATTGATCTTGAATAGTGCTAATTCCTTTAATCAGAGTGTTGTGTGGAAAAACCCAGTTTTGCTGACCACATCAAAACCCAATAAAACCTAGCTTTTTTCATCATAATTAACCAAACCAAAAATATATAATCAAAGGGAAAATCTGTTGTTTACTGTAATATTTATCTGATTGCATAGAACAGTCACAGGCTCAGGAGTACTGTTTACACTGAAAAGATAACCAATCCCAACAAAAGCTACTGTGATCTAGCCACTGTCTAATGTAATGTGTTATATCACTCTGGAATCAGCACAGCACAGCTTTGCCTGACTAAATACAAGAGGAACATATTCAGCTGTGAGAATATGTTCCATAGAATTAAAATTAGAGAATGTACACTATATGTAGTTGAGAAGTAATTCCAGGTTGTGTTCTGCATATCTTGTGGTTTTAAATTTCACAAACAGAAATGCAGTGGTGGTCGCTCCAGGAATCTTGGTTACCTTTTATTACTGTTATTTCAGAAAATGGGATTTTAAAAATTTTTCTTTGCAGCAGTACCTTCTAGTGGTGATGTATGTTTCAAAGACCAAACTATCTTACTGCAGTAATCAGAAAGCTCAAGATATGGAACTTTTAAATCCTCTTAAATAAGACTGACTTCAAACCAGGCATTAGGTTTTGTCTATTGATTTAATTATGATTCTCCCTTAGAATTCAGAATTAGAAACAGTATTATAATTTTCTCCATAGTCAATGTTCAAATTCATGTTCATTGCCAAGAGTTCATATCTAGCACATACCAGTGATAGCTATAATTGTTACCTATCTGGCTCAAAAATGTCTCTTTCCTTTTGCACAGTGCAATGTCAAGATTACTGGTACAAACCAACTATGAATAAACTATACATGTGATCTTATTTCCTGTACCTTAAAGGTGGACTGTAGAATTATACTGAAGTATATTTCAAAGGCATTGTCAGTACTTGTCTTTGATAGAATTCCTTAAATCTACGTATACATGATAACATAAACAGTAAAACTGATTGAAATCATTAAAACTGGTTGTAAAATTTCTAGAAAATATTTTTTCAGTGATATAAGCAACTAAAGGAATAAAAATACTCCATGAGTATGTATAGATAACATTTCTTTTAATCCAGGATTTATTTTTTTAAATCATATCAGTAAGAAAATAAATATATTATTTACTATGTTGAATTTTTACTATTTTATTTTAACATTAAAGAAAAAGTCAAGACAAAGCCAAAATTACCTTTTCAGGCTCACTGGAAGTGTCACAAATGCAATGGTCAACAATAGAATGAGGTTAAGACAGGTACTGGCACAAAACTAGGGAGAACTCTATCACTTCTCTTAACACCTCCTGGGGGTATGCATGTATTTTATGACTGATTTTTTAATCCTACCCTTTAGAGTAGCTCAGTTGTCTAAATTTACTAAAGAATTTCAGGGAAATTATCAACACTTAAGTTGATCTTTAGGGAATGTTAAATTTCAAACAACCAATACCTTTCCAGAGAAAGCAATATTCATTCTCTCACCCACTCTTGGTAACTACCATAATCATAGTGCTTATTCTGTGTATGGTTTTTATTTTTACACTCTGAGGCCAAACTGCTCTAATTTGAAATAGACCCTTTGATGAACTACTTCACAGACAGAAAATTCACTCCTACCTGCATGATACTCCCAAATTCCTAAATTGACACTCCCACAGCTCAGTGAAGGACTCCTCTGAAGGTACCTCCTTCTGTGCAATGTTTTCATGAACTTCGGGTTAAGATGTGTATGAAAAGATGGCTGAGGGTAAAATTAGAGGAAATGCAAAGTTATATTCACATCCTAAAATGAATTGTAACGACACAGAAATTATAGGGTAAAATACAACTGGATGGAATGCAGTTGCCATGCTCAAAAGCTATTCCATGATAATGCCTTGCAATCATGATCTGCATCCATAGCACCTGCCAAGGGAGATGGAACAGAGAGGGGAGCACAGTGGAGACACCATGGCCAGGCTCTGTTGAAATTCTTGCAGGGAGAGGTACTTGATGGTGCTTTGCAGCTGAGAAATTGCCCAGCATCTGTCAGCCAGGGCAGGCAGGGGAGATGTCCTGCTTGTGATCTTGCATCTGTGGTGAAATGGCTCTCCTCCAATGAGCCTGGTTCATTATAACCTAATTGTAATATGAAGGCACACCTCAATCCCAAATTTGCCCTCATTCAGGGTATGACTACCCCTGACTGGGCACGTGCTCTGTATTTTATTGACTGTATCTTTAACATAAAAGTGAAAGAATTTTGCACTAATCAGTAAAAAAGATGTATGACTAGAGCCACTCAAGCTCCACCTAAACACAAAGAAATTGTATAAAAGTAAGTTGATAATGGGGAAAAGACTCCATCATAACTGCTGGGATCAGTTGATAGACTGAACCTGTCTTCTCACCCATAGGGACACCCTTTGGGTAAAAACCATACTCTTTGTCTTCTGAATATTTTATTGGGGATTACGGCTTGTGTAAGTCTTACTTTGAATATGTTTTTGCAGTCAGATATTATCATCAGCAATCCTCGAACCTTAACCTGTCACAATTTTCTATGAATAAAGAATGTTGTTCCACAAACTTGGTGTGAGTCCTTCATGGGTGCTGGCAGTTGCGGGCAGTGGGTAACGTACTTGAATAAAGTGGAAGACCAACTAAGGGATCATAAAGTGGCAAGACCTGCTGAGAAGTTTTCCTTATGCTGTTGGTGTCTCCCTGATTAAGTCAATCCAGCCACACTCTGAACCAGCAGGACTGCTCAGTGAAGGGTCCTGATCACGGGTTGCTGAGAGGCTGATCAGGCACAGGGATCTCTGCTCTCCTGGGGCACTGACAGACAAATCAAACACTAAGGGCTGAGTAAATTTCCCTACACTTAGAGTTGAGGTAATTTCCCCTTTTCATGTGACAGAGTATAAGTGAAACAATTAAGTATTTAAAGTAGTTTGGGACAAATGGAGAGGGAAGTTCAAACCTGAGCAATTGTGTCGAGATACATAATTAAATAGATTAGGAAAATATGGCTTTAATAAAGAGTTAAGAGAAAACCAGTGATTTGTTATACATGTATCTGGACTTAAAAGGGGTTAAATGAGTAACTGTGGTAATGCCACAATCAACAAGAAAAAGATCCTTTTCCTAGAATAGTACTTCAAGTAACTGCAAAGCTATTGCTAGTTTTAAAATTTATGTCAGTCAAGCATACCTAAAAATAGCTGTTATCCCCAGAAAATTTGCAAATTATAAGATGAAAGAGGCATTGTTGACATGTGAAGCACTTACTTACATTCCCCTTCTGTGGATTTCTCTAAAGAGTTCTGTCACATCTAGTCTTCAGCTAGTATGAGCTAGGGACATGTGTTCTGTTCTAGAAGAAAATACCATCTCTAACATGATCAGTGAACCAGATTTTTATTTAAGTACAAAACATTCATGGTCAATAAACTAGCAAAGTGCCTTTAAATTACCAAGTTGAATAAGTACTTTGCAGAAGCAGAGTTCTTGCATTAGCAGTTGTTAGCACAATGTGGATGAACAGCTAGCAAAAGATTAGACCTATTTACCTGTATTGTTTCCTGTTTAGAGTATCATTGCTATTGTTAATTTGAAGGAGCTTAAGGGAAGTGAGAGAAAGAAATAAAAATACAAGCGTAGAATGGAATGATAGAATAATGTACAGAAAATACGCACGGGACAGAAAGCTATGGTGATGGCTTCAAATAGTTTTTTATTGTTTGGAGTTTTTTGTCCATGAAGGAGATCCAGTCCCCATGCTAACAGATAAACTAGTTTTGTTATGAGTCAAAAAAACCCTAAAAACCAAACCAAACCAAAAACATTACAAGGCTTAGATATAGATGCCATAAAGAGTCAATACTGTAAAAGATTTGTTGATATTTGAACAGTAAATGTCATAAAAATATGACTGAAATTATAATCATACAGAAGAGATAACCTAGACATATTTGTAGAGTAATGTGATGTCATGTTTCTAGTTCATATGATAGGGGCAATCTGCAAATAGATGAAGGTTTTTGGAATATTATTAGGAGAACTGGAAGGTCATAGATGTGCTCTGCATTTCTCCACCAACCAGGTGGAAAGAGTGGGTAAAACAGGTATACAGAACATTATTTTCCAAGTTGTTAATTTTAGAATAGGTGCTTTGTAGCCTTTGCACAAAAGGCATCATTAAAAAGCAATTAATGTTAACACAGTATTTTGTTTACAGTAATAAGATTGCTATCTACTGAACAACAATTGGATAATTATACCAGTTGGTATAATTATTGGTTGCACAGATGGGAGGGTTTAAAAGAAAATTACCTGATCAAATTCTGTTATTGAATTTTAATTCACTCTTGGATATTTTTCTTTTCTGTCTGAAACACACAATCGTTTTTACTCAGTTTACTTTGAAAAGGTAGGAGCTTATACAAACTTTAAACATTTAGGGGACAGAGTGGGGCTGTCAGTCAGTGAAATTATTAGTGCTTCATATTACTCAGCTTAACATGCACATCTGATAATGAGGATGGAAATTTTTCTATGTCAAACATATAAAAAACTAAAGCAAAAAAAAATCAAAAGACTCACATAGGATCATAAAAGACTCATATAGAATCTCAAAATGGTTGAGGCTGGAAGAGACTTTTGGAGGTAATGTGGTCCAATCCTGTTGCTCAAACAGGGCCACTTGAAGCACATTGCCCATGACCATGTCCACAGAGCTTTTGAATATTTCTGAGGAGAGAGACTCAACCACCTCTCTGATTAAACCGTGCCTGTTCTCAGTCATCTTCGCAGTAAAATAAAAAAAAGTTTCCTGATGTTCATAGAAAACTTGTGGTTAAGTTTACATTCATTGCCAGTGCCTGACTCCATCTCCTTTGCACCCTCCCTTTAAGAATTTATATATATGGCTAAGATCCCACTTCATCCTTCTTGTCTCCAGGCTGAAGAGCCCCAGCTCTCTCAATCTTTCTTCACATGTGAAGGTACTCTGGTACCTTAATCATCCTTGTGGCCTATTTGCCTTCTTTGCATCAAGAGCCCATTACTGATTCATATCCAGCCTGGTGTCCACCAGACCCCCAGGTCATTTCCTGCTGAGCTGCTTTGCAGCTGGGCTGCCCCCAGCATGTATGGGTGCCTAGGATTGTTCCTTTTCAAGCTCAGAATTTCCTGAGTTTCTTGACCCCCCTTTCTCTGACTGTTCAGGTTCCTCTGGATGGCAGCATGGCTCTCTGGCCATGATATCATCCACTGCTGCCCGTTTGGTGTCACCTGCAAATTTGCTGAGGGTACACTGATCCATCACCTTTACTGTTGTGAGGATGAACAGGACAGGATGCAGTATTGACCCCTAAGATACACAGCTAGTGACTGGCATCCAACCAGACTTGTGCTACTCATCACCAGCATCTGACCTCAGTGAATTCAGCCAGTTTTCAGACTCCTTCACACTCTGCCCATTTATCAACAGCTCCTTTATGGAGCTGTTACAGGAGAGAGTGTCACAGGCACTACTGCAGTTCAGGTAGACAACAGCCCCTGCTCTCACCATGTCCACCAGGACAGTCACTTCATCAAAGAAGTTTACCAAGTTGATAACATAAGATTTTCCATTAGTGAAGCAATGCTGAATGCTCCCCGTGGTTTGCTTGCCTTTAATGAGCCTGGAAATTATTTTCAAGATTAGCTGCTACAACACCTTTGTAGAGATCAGAGTCAGGACGACCAGACTATAGCTCCCTGGGTCCTCCTTCTTGCCCTTCTTGAAGATAGCAGTGACATTTGCTTTTCTCAAGTCTTCTGGTACTTCTCCAAGTCTCCCTGGTGGATCAAAAATTATGGACAATGGCCTTAAAATGATTTCTGTTCTCTCCCTCAGTGCTCATGGATGCATTCCATCAGGGCCCATGAATTTATCTTCCACCAAAAGTATGTGAAAACAAGACTTCCTGGAAGAATAAGTTTCCTGGCTTTTACATTTTCTGGATTGTCTATCTTTTACTCTCTATGAAGATGTGTCATTAATTTTCCCTTGTTATGGTTGTCTAATAGAATTATCTATTTCCCAACATTTTTTACAGACCTCAGATTAGGTCATTTGACCCAGTGTGCTGAACACTAAGCAGAATACAAATGAAATACCTGCATCTTCCAATCCAGGAGATCTCACAGTATCTAATGTATATTATTCTAAAAGTACTAAATGGTTACAAGTATTACTGACTTCCCTTAATTTTTCATTTCAGTATTGTTTCAGTACTGTAAAATAGTATAACATTCTTAAGAGAACTGTTATACCAAAATAGAAAATTGCTCATAGTTAGTCCTGGTTTGTGTCTTTATTCTGACTTTCTGAAATTAAAGGATTGTGAAATAGGACAATTAGATAAAAAAATTAGATAAAAGAATGTTTATTGTCATTATTACTAGACCAATGTATTTTAGGCACAAAACAACATTGACAATTAAGATAGAATAAATACTTAGCTATATTATAGCTAGCAATACCAAATGCACATATTTGTGGGTTTATGTACAATACTAATTGATTAGTATTTTATAAGTTTATTGGGCTGCCAAGCTGGAAGGCCTTCTCAGTGTCCCAAATATGTCCAGCATTGCTCAGACAAGTAAGATAACATTTGTTTTAGCAATTGAGTCTCATGGATGTGTTTTTAGCTACATTCATGAATAAGGAAGTCTTAAATGTTTTTTTTAACACCATAAATTGTCCATTCATATTTTCAGTAGCAAATAAATGGCTCAGTATGAGTAAGGGTAACTCTTAGCGATCCAACAGGGAAGAAACCAAACGCACCAAAGAAAACCAACCAAAAAACTCACTACAAAACAAAAGGCTAAAATCCTCTAAAAGCAACACAAGGTTTTAGTTGCACAAAGTGTCAGCCTTTGGAATAGCCTTCCACATTCCCATATAACAATTGTTTCTCTACAATGCAGCATCTAGTTGAGGTTTTGGTCTTTTCTTGTTTCTATAAAATAGTCTTTTGAACAAAATACTGTAAGCAGGATCAAAAAGCCTGGAAGTCATGTCTTTCCCTAGGTGAAATATTTTCAAAATAATTTGATGTTACTAGGAAGTGCTGGCATTCAAAAAAGGACAAAATTGTCTCAGATATTATTCAAGATGCTTGTTAAGGAGCATCTCATCTGCATTATCACATCATAGGTGTTCCCTGTAGAAAGCCACCAAAGCTCAGGTTTCATGGATCACAAGCTTTAAAAAACAGTATTTGTTATGGCCAAAACAGGAAGCCCAACTGGAGAATCAAAATGATTAAAAGTGAAAGAATGAGAGCATTTGTTCAATTCAATGCTCAGCTATATGCAGATTTGTCAGTGTATTGTTAAACTATCCTGTCCCAGATCCAAATGGTCAGGTAAATAAAAACAGAGCTCAAAAAGACACAGGAGGTCTTTCTTTGTTCTGAAACCTTCTTTGCAATAAATGTGAGATGAATAATAGTGATGATGGCAAACATTAGAAACACTTTATGTGCAGTGTGCAGAATGCAGGCAAAGAGAAGAGACACTGGTTCAGCCATATTTGAAGAGACATGAGTCAGAGTTTATCCTTCATCTTTGGCTTGCTAATTGGTTTCCCACAATGGCAGTGAATAGAACTGGATTTCAGTGTCCTACATCTGAATACCGGACTTACTGAATATAAAAGTCAACTAAGTCTTCTCTAATCTTTGTTCAAAGTGCTGCTTGGCAGTGATCTTCTCACAGCTATGAGAGAGATCACAGATCCCTGTCCTTCTACAGAAGCAGTGTGGATGAGAACAGACAACAACTCTTTATACTCTGCATCACATTAGCTGCCTAGGTGCAGCCATTTTCAAAGGAAACCATCCAAACAGCATTGAAAATGACCCTGGGTGCTCTCATTGATGAAGGCTCATATGCCTTAAGATTTGATACTATTACAGGGATAAGAAGCACTTAAACAAAAAGTTGTGGACATTTGCTGTGAGGTTGCAGGGACATAAAAACAGAAGTCTAAGACCTAGGCATACTTAACCATTCTTACATGCTAAATCAAGATCCAAAAAGCCAGATGTGATCCACTACTCTGAAGACATCTCTCCATAAAAATGTTTCTCTTCAGGTGAAAGTGCCTTTGAAACCTGAATTCCTACAATTGCTCTCTGTCCATGTGCATTGAAATGTGAAGGGGTGACACTTCACCTGATGTGCAGTATGGATAGGTTTCCATACTGGCAGCCAGGCATGGTCATGGCAACACATTGGTTTCTTCTGACTTTAAAATGCTAACCCCAGAACTGAAGACTGAGATCAGTTCACTCTCACATGGACTAGAGATTAGTGCAATAGCCCAAGACTTCTTAAAACACTACATTGCCATACATTGAAATAAATGTTTCTGGCGCTGAACGGTGCCTTAAGAACAGTAGCTAACACTTTGTCATTTAAATTTCATAACACTCCCTAGAATCAGATGAATCATTTTGCTTGATTTTTCCAGGATCCAAGCACATATATATGTAACTCTCAACTAGCCTAGAGAAGAATGGGAGGCAAAGTGGCTGCTGTTCGGGTTGACTTATAGAAAATAAGTCAGGCAAGACAAGAAGAACAGAAAACTTCTGTCAAACCTCTATTGGTTTAAAATCAAAGCCTATTTGAATAACACCATCATGAATCACCAGAATACAAAATGGTGCCATAGTTAGTATACATCATATAGCAGCAATTGTTAGTACTAAAAAATAACATTTCTTCATTTGATTTCCAGATTTTTCACTTTCAGGTAATAGGAAAAAAAGTATGTGATGGTGCACTATAAAATTTAAGGCAGCTCAAGAGCTAGCAGCTAGTCAGACACATTGAAACACAGAAAGTAACATTTATATTTAATTGATCCTATTGAGCCAAGAACAATATTTTAGAGAATACCTCCATTGTTCTGTGACAGAGGTGTTAACCGGGTGAGTGGGATCGATCAGTGATGAGATTAAATGTAAATTGCTATTAAAGGTCTGCTACCAACTGAGCAACTAAGAGAGAGAACTGTGATTAAATGGGTATGGTTACCCAGCTGAAAAAAGATTTGGGTCCCGATGCTGAAGACTACTGATATATTTGCCCATTTTGCCAGGCATATAAAAATTACTGAAAAAATGGTAATGCTACTGTTCCCTCATGGACCTGGAAAATGAGAACTTTCCTCCTCTGTTGTGAGGAGTAGTAGGTGAATATTGAGTACATTTCAGACTCTGTAATGCAAGCATAGAAATCAGCAACTAGAGGGAGGGAGAGGCCAGAGGTCTCCTTTTACATAGACTCCAAATAAAAATTTCCTGTCAATGAAGATAACAAAAAATCTTGGTGCATCTAACCGCACAAACACGAGTTCCTCAGGTTCTGGTGTGCCCCGGAAGAGGTATCAGTCTGAATTTCCATCATCTTGCCATATTCCATGCCATGTCTTGCCAGTCTGCTAGTTGATCTGCTTCATAAACTTTCAATCAAATGTTTAAACTGACTTGGCCTATTTTCCCTGAAGTAGACTAGAGAGAGATCAAATGATTATATCAGCTGGCAAATCTGAGGCAATGGTCATCCTCAACCATTCACTCTCAGGGGCAATCAAACGTGATGGCCTGGAGCTGATAAACTTCTGCCATGGAGTAGCTGGAGCCGAAACAGGATATGTAGTTTCATCTTAGTTATAAAGGTATAAAATTTAACAAAAACTTCAAACCTTTATTTTGACACTTTTTCTCGTGTGCTCAATTTATAAATTAACCACAACAGAAGAAATATTGAAAACAAACAAAATCTTACATCTAAAATCCTAATCTGATATTTACTGGGAACTGCAAAGAGGTCTTCAACATCAAATTCACCATCTATGATTCACTTTAGTTTTGATCAATACAAACAGCTTTTCTGCAGAAACGATGCTGAACTGGATGAACATCAAATCTTTTTTAGGACATTTACAACATTCTTTTATCAGCAAATGCATTAATCATGAGGACCATTAGGAGAAAGCTGTGTCACATCCAAGATAAGTCAAGGGATAACTATTGAGACGTCCAGAGAAAAATCAGACAATCAGTCCTCCAGAATGACAACAGTAATTGGGTGATATAAGATAAGCCCCTATCTAGTATAGCAAGAATTAAGAAGACTAAAAAATAATTTTTTAGAGACTGATAAATTTAATTTTTGTTTAGGAAGGAAAAATGTTTCAATGATTTAACTATTTCATCAAGAATAAATTTTTCTTCAGCACTGGGAGACCTATTCCAGTGATCAGCTATTATGGTAACTGAAAGTGCAACGACTCCCATAACAGAATTGTTATTGTTTGTATTTCTTTAATTCCTAAATATTTAGAACCTGTAGCCTCTTAGATCATAAAGAACTATTGATTGTACAAAAATAAGGAAAAAGAAAACCCCACAAAAATTTGCAACTTGAGATTAGATATTCTGTCCAATCTATAATTTTTTCCTAACGTTATACAAGAGCAAAAGTTGACAGGATAACATCATGCAACCTATACTGTGGAAGGCACACAATATAACATACATATTCCTCCATAGACCACACTTTCACAGTAATATCTGCTACAAAGAATTAGATAAACAGTTCTCTATCTATGCATCATTTTATATTCATATAAATAATGTACATATATACATATAGATACATATATACACACATTACCCATGTATGCAATAGACGATAGATTAAACATTACAAGCATACTCTATTATTGTGGGGTCCTGTATATCTCTAGCTTTTCTCCCTCCTTTCTCCAGGAATAACTTAGTTACCACAGATCACCAGTGCACTAGATTAATAACAAGTATCTCTTTATCTCATTACCTGAAAATCTTTTATCTAAAGAAAAGCTAGAATACAATTAAACAAAAAGTATGCAAGGCACTGAAGGAAGATCTGTGGCTAAACTAGTTTATCAGAGTAAGATGTTGTTTTCAGAGTGATTTATGCCTCAGAGCAAACACTGAGACTGCTTGCTGTGCTCACAGCCCTTTAAGGAGACAAAAGAGAAAATCTGCCAATCTAATAGTTCTGTGACTATCATGCATGGAGAGTTGTTCCATTAGATACAATTTCACAGCAGCTTCCAATTTCTGTTTTATATGGCTGCTTAATGGTTTGTTGTTTTTTTTGTTTTGGTTTTTGCTTTTTTTATCCCAGTTAGTTATCAAATACAATACAGATGCTATATTTTTAAATAGAATAGTTTAAAGAAAATGTTTAATACAATTCCCTTTTGCTAATAAAGAGGGAAAATATTCAAACAGAAATAAATGTATATTCTATTGAAAATAAAGGCAGTTTTATAGAGGGAGAACAGAATGGAAACCTGAGAGTATTAATCTGTTGCTATTGACATGCGTTGGTACTGTAGTAACAGGAAGACGTTTAACATTTTGCTAATAAGAATAGATAAGATTTGATTTTTCTCATTTGGGTTGGGACTTAGTGGGAAGTGGTTGGTTCAAAGAAAGTTTGTATCTTACCCCACAGCACTCCAACCAGTTAGCATGACTAGCGAAGTGGGAATGATGGACAAAGAGAAGGCTGAGGTACTCAAAAGTTTTGCTTAAGTCTTCAATGACAGAATTTCTTTCCCACTTCTCGAGTGGTTGAACTGCAAGACAGGGGATCTGGGAGCAGAGTTACACCCTCTATAAGAGAAGGTTGAGTTCATGACCACCTGAGGAACCTGAACATTCATAAGTCTATGGGACCCAATAAGAGGTCCACACTAACTCCAGCTAACTCCCAGAGTCCTGAGGGAGTTAGCTGATCTGGTCACCAAGCCACTCTCCTTGATATTTGATATGAGCTGTTCAGCATGGAAAACAGAAGACTCCAGAGAGACCCTTTTGGGACCTTTCAATACCTGAAGGAGGCCCTTGAAAGGTAGGGACAGATGTTTAGCAGGGCCTGTTGTGGTAGGTCAAGGAGCAATGGTTTAAAACTGAATGACTGTATATTTAGACTAGATGTAGAGAAGAAATTTTTTATGATGAAGGTGATGAAACACAGGAATAAGTTGCCCCATCCCTGGAAACATTCAAAGTCAGGTTGAAGGGGGGGTTGTACAACCTGACCTAGTTGAACATGTCCCCTCTCATTACAGGGGACATTGGACAATGAGACCTTTTAATGCCCCTTCCAACCCAAGCTATTCTATGTTTCCATGATTAAAACTAGACAATCTTTTGTGGTTTAGGAGAGGTTTGTACACCATAGCAGAAAAGTAACTATTACTAGGTGGCCTGGCTGACACTAACTAGTTTTTGTGCATATATGATCACCACCCATACATTTTATTTATTTTCCTTTAAGAAATACTCTCATAAAATCATCATTACTTGAAACACCCAAGTTAATCTTTTGAGATCAAAGTTTTATCCCACCTTTCCTGGTTCACTAGCTTGGCATGAAAAAAGTTACATCTCTTTCTACAGTGAGTGTTGAAATGAGAAAACAATATTTCCCATGATATCTGGCTACTTCCAGTGCTCCAACCCAAACAACCACTGATAACAAGATGAACAACAAGCCCTTGGAGTGAATCCAGCATGAGATGTGAATGTAGGCCACCAGAGCTATTGCTATTTATCGCGCCTCCATTTCACTCTACTGAGCATGCTGACACAGCATTAATTAATAATCTCTTCTGAATACAAAACCTCTGATACCACTTACATTATAATATTTTTATAACATGTTATATGTCATTAGAGTCGACATAATGATAATATCCACTTTGTAATGGAAATCATTTTAATACAAATAGCATTAAAACAACATGGTACATGAAGAAAGTGTTATTTGGTATATATTCACTGAAGTATTGCCAGAAGGCAGAACATAGCAGTATGAGTAGAAGGCTACAAATATCACTACTCTGACTCCATTAATAAAAAACATTATATCTATTTTGATTAATGTCTGTCTTACTGTCTCAAATCTTAACATTTTCCTTAATCATCTTCTTTGCAAGTTGTTGGGTTTTTTAAAACAGGTTTGTGTTCTTATGAAGTTGCATAAAATGCACAGAAATTTTAAGTGAATTCTAGGGTTTGGACTTAATTTGTGAATGAAGAAGGATGATTGGACCTTCTCGTTACAGGGGTGACTGTGTCAGGACCATGGGATATAAGTGATACATTTCCAGGGATTCTCACAAGGAAAGAATTGCTTCATGTGATAAAACATACAAGCCAGGTCTGGGAATATATCCCTTCTAATCTATTAAGTCTGAATCCTAGAACCCATTTGCTGTTTTCTAAGCTGTGCAGGCAGTTTTGCAAGACAGAATGTCCAACTCTTCTCAAGAAGAGAGAAAGAAGTTGTTCTTCTATTTCAGTCCTTCATTTACCTGCCTGTAGGCTTTATTGTAAATCTTTAATATACAGATATGGTTCCTGTGTAGCTAGGTGGCTGCTAACTAAAGGGGGTGAGGGCTTATTATGGGATGCACAGGGAAGAGCATAGCCTTGCAGTCAAATAAAACCTGTGCTATGGCTGGTTGTGGTAGGTAAGCATAAATCATCGACCAATATGTGTCAAATCTCTGTAGATGCAGTGAATTATACAAATGATGCTGACAGTTTGCTGATATTTGATAATTTTAGCCCTGCCAGGTCTGGAAGTCAGATAACAAGGATTACCCAGGCTACCACAGTCACATTTTGCTGTAACTTCTGTCAAGCTGCCTCTAAATACAGCATTAGGTGAAACAGTCACTTATCTCTGTCTTTTGTGGGGCAAAGAATAAACATCTGACTGCTTAAGTGTTTTTGTGCTATGCTCAGTGTGTGAATGTGTGCACTTATGCCTTTAGAAGATTATTCTCCACTTGGTGCTGTAAAGCACAGAGCAAATGCTGCAGTAGGTGGCCATCAACACCTCGTGCTGAGCATGTCCAGGTGTCATTTCTCTCTTCTGGCCTCAATAACAGAAGCCTCCAAAGCAGATCCACCTAAATGACAAATGGTTTGGTTAGTACTTCTGACAGCACATATCCACCTGCATCCCTTCCTAGTGGAATGAAAAATGTTTACAATTTAGATTCATTAGGCACTTCTCATGGGTTTTGTAACAAAGGCTATACAAATAAGCACTAATCTGTATAAATAAATTATCCTGACAAATACAGTATTTTGAATTATTATTATGTTAAATATAATTTTTAAGTCAATCGAAAATATTCTGCTGAGGTGCTTTGTACTCATTTCCAAGCCATAAATACAGAACTGAAATAGCTATTTTTGTCTTTGGTGATTTAAAAAAATGGTTAAAAATAATTGTACTCCTACTCTTTAATGCAGAGTACTGGGAGTATGGGGATGGAGGAGCTAAGCTTGGAAATCTGGATGCAGTTTCTCACTCTTAGCACAGATGCATCATGACCTTTACACATTGGCACGACAATAGAGGATTGTTGCTACACATTTTCTGAGAGACATTCATCTCTATTCCTGTTTACTGAAGGACAAAACAAATTTGAAGTAAATAAACAAAAATTAACTATGCTTGAATCCAGAACTATCTTTTTTTTTATTTTAAGGTATGTCATTACATGAATCCGTTTTATAGCAACAGCTAGGAGCTACACCCAAGATCAGAACAGAAAGATAGCTCATTGTTTTACACTGATTTTTAATTATCATTCATTGCAACAGTAATTTAAGTTCATTAGAGCATCAATTTCTTAATGACTAGATATATTTGGAATACAAAACTGTTGGTATGAAAGATAAAAGAAAGAACAAAAGTGAAAAGCCTTTTTTTTCCTCCTAGGTAAAATAATGCCTACTTTAATAATACCTTGTACAGGTATAAAGGAGTTAAAATTATAATTTTATCTATTATACATATACTTGCATTACATTACCTGACTTCAGCTAGTTCAAATTTGTTAGGAGTAACAGATGGAAATCACCCTGAGGTTAATATCTCTTCCCTTCTGAACTGCCAGCTTCCAGCAGGTTTTTTATATCCTTAATTTTGGTATGCTGCTGCTTGCAAGTTCACACTGTAAGCATTTCTCTTCCTTTTTTCCCCCTTACTTTGTGTGTGCATGTATATGTGTGTGTGTGTGTTTATATTCTTTGGTATATATCAAGGGCATTTTATGCCTTTTTATTCATTATATTCAGCATAACTGGACATATTCTTGTCCTCATGAGTCTGCTGTTTGATCACTCTTAGAAGCATTTGCTATCAGCTTTGCATTTCTCACAGCAATACGTTCAGATACTCTGAACGTATCTGTTCTTTGCAGTTCATCCTTCAACATTATTTTGTTTTTCACTAAAACCTTGCCAGAAATCACGACAGTTATTTTTATGTGAAATGCTGAATGTTTAATCTCCCGTGTAAGATATTCAAGGTATGCTTAAGGCATAAAATGTGTGTTCTTATACTATGCAAGTATGAAAAGCTTCAAGTAGCTGATAATGTTGTACAACAGGGAAGTGAACAATCTGCTGAAAACCAGGAAGGGGCACATTGGAAAATCCCATCCCTTTCTTGTAGTAGGGAGGCTGTAAGATAGTCAAGACTGCATTTTATCCCTATCTAACAAATACTTAATATATATTGAAGTCAAAGACATTTTTAGATACACAAATTTATATCAATAGGTACTTAAATAAAATATGCTGCACAACTTCACAAATTTTCACAGAAGCAAAAATTGAACAAGATCTAGTTCTTTGTACGCATTCTCAGACTCTCTCTTCCTATTAAGAAAAAGCTTTTAGACAGTAGTTCTTTAAGGCCATGGAAAAAATTCAGAAGTGTAAAGCCTTGTTCAAAGCTGCCACGTTATTCAATATCTCATCAAAACAGGACAGTGTGTGTGTGTGTGTGTGTGTGTGTGTGTGTGTGTGTGTGTGTGTGTGTGAAAGATGAGTATACTTGAAAAGTATCAGAATTACTACCTCTGTGTTCCATGGGGAACACACAGAAAACTGCTTGTCTCTGATAAGCTTAATCTTCAATATCCTTCTTAAAAGAATTTAGCACTCTTGATATTGCATATACTTCCAAGTTACTTAAAACTACTCATTAAAAGTATTTTCTTCCAGTTGCAAAGTTAAGTGCTCAGAAAAACCCCATGGAAGGTTAGGATTATGCATGTTAGTGTAAACCTCCTCCTGTGCATGGACATTTTAGTATAGTCATTAATTACCAAGACAACATTAAACTCTTTTTAACACTTGTCTGCAACACCAAGAATTACAGGGTTTACCCTGTAAAATTTCCATGGTTGAATCAGACATGAAACCACACTCTGTGTATTAAGTTGTTTGTGATGCAACATTCACTAAACACATCTTTAGCACTTGAGTTACTAGAATAACAGGTTTATGTTGCGCTTATCTCTGCAGACTAGGATGAAAGAAAAAACTCTTGGCCTTAGCATTTCATGAACACATGCTGAGAGCAGACACATTATGGGAAAGAAAAACTTTAGGTAATTCAGGTTCTGATGAGAACTACATGCTGGTGTTCATAGCTCATTGCAGCATTTTAAAAACATCACTCCCACGCCTCCTTTCTTCTCAAATCTTCTATCCAGAGTCTTCCTTCCTCAGTTCTTGGTTTAGTCATTCCAAGCCCAGATTTTTAGGCTTTTTTTTTTAAGCCTCTACTCAATTTTTTTCCGTTTTTCTTATATATGTTGGAAAAAAAAGCCTCACAAAACAAAGCAGGTAAAATTAGGGTGTTAAGAAATGTGGTCTGCACAATCAGCACAGGTACTTTGTGGGGCCCACAGGAACCCAGGTCTAGATGCAAGGACTCTCTGTCACCAGACTGAAGCATGACCAGTAGGACTGAAATCTTAGAAGATTTAAGAATTTTAAAGTTAACAGGCCTTCCAAGGCTATGTGTGTACTAAAGCATTGCAAAAAAAAAAAAAAAAGAAAAAAAAAAGAAAAAGTCTTTAAATTTGACCCACTTGTGCAGGGTTTTTGGAACATAAAAAAAAAGAAGTCACATTTCCTACATGGCCCTTTCTCTACTGCTTTGCAAGACCTTTTACTACAGGAGAAAAAGAACCAGAATTATCAGAGAAAATTATACCATTTTTTTTCTTTCACAATGGTGAAAAAAAGTATCTTCCTGTATTCTAATCCCTTAAAATGTCTGAATAGCTTTATTCATTTTTTCTTTTCTGTTTCTTTTAGTCAGCCTACAGGCTGGGAAATTTCAGTCCAGATGGCTGAAGTTTGGCAAACTTATAAACAAACGAAATAGGGGTCTTAAAATGGAAGTGATGGGCAACATTACTAATTAGGCATTCTATATTTATTTTGCCCAGCTGCCTCCTCTTTTCCATCTCCAAATAAAAATAACCAAGAAAACAGAAAATTGAATTTGGTAAAAGATTATGGGTTTCAGGCTTTATTTTGGGGGAGGGATTAATGAACTCCTGCTCATTAATATCTAAACATATTTTTAGGTAGCTATCTCCCCTGGAAACTTTCATTTTTTCCACAACCCCTCTAAAATACAATTTTTTGAGTTATTCTTATTATGCTAATGTTCTCTCTGTAGGTGTAAATGTTTGGCAGCTATGTGCATTCTAAAAAGTGTGCATTCTTGTCCATTCACTGTTATATCTCCACTCCAGCTTTATGGGTTTACCGCTTGTGTGCAAAGTCAATGTCAAAACAAAGGGAAAAGTTATGTTGGTGGCACTTTGAACTTTCTGATCCTGGTTTCAGATAACTCATTTTACCATCTTCTGCTTTCCCTTTAGCACCTGGATGCTGATGCAGCCCCTCTGTAAGCAGTCCTTCAAGCACCCACTGTACCCTGACAGGCAAACGCGTCTCCTCCTCAGGCCTGAGCGCCTTCCTGTCGGTCGGTTCCACGCTGGAAGCACTTTTGATATTATGGTCTTTATTTGAACTTTTGAGGTCTGTGTTTGCTGGAGAAGATTTATACTCTGCATCTCAGATGTGGTAATATGGAAAAGCTGGAAAAAGATAGCCATGGAACCACAGCACCATCAAGTGACAATTGCCTCTGTCACTGTAAACTCTATTGCATGAGCACACAGAGGTCATTTCACTTTTGTCTCTCACCCTCTTTTGGCCATGGGCGATGAAAAAATACATTTCTAAGATAATTATAACTGTCAAATAATTAAATTGAACTTATTTTTACTTATTAAAGTGAAACTGTATTCTATTAATGCTTTTGTACCATGTATTTTGGAAATACTGTAACATATTTGGCTCAGGGTATATAACAAAAGCTGAAATGAGATGACTGAGCTTCCTTTCCAGACACTTTTCATACACAAGGCAATATTAGGCTCATAATTTAGTATTTCTATGCTTTAGTTCTCTCAAATGGAGTGACAAAATTGTAGCTACTCTTACTTTAGATGCAGCTATACAAATTAAACACATTATATCAAGAAACTGTATAAGTCCAATTCCTTTATCATATCTTTAATTTATTTTCTGTTTCTCCCAAAGAATTCATGGGGATTTAAAGTGATAACATTATCTGTTGTGATCTTGCCCAGACAAACAAAGGTATTCACAGGTGTTTTCTGAAGCCCACACTAACACTTTCAGTGGTTCAAATGTTCTATCAAATCTACAAAGCAGAGAATACACCACACCAGGAACCATCACAGGAAGCACAAGATGAGCATCAATTCTTCTTTTATCAGGCCCCAAAGTGGACTAGAGGACAGCAAAGGACCCCAGTTAGGCTTTGTGCTGAGTGAAGGGCAGAGGTGATTTTTTTCCACTTCTCTCACAGTCTGGAGCCTTCTAGCACCTGCTTTGATTCCACATGCAGAGAGACCCTTAAGCTGTACTATCTCAGGCCTTCAGAGGCCTTTGAGACTCTGCCTTTTTCACACGTAGGCTTTCTGTTCAGAGCAAAGAACAGAAAAATGGGGCAGAAATAGCTTCATGTCACACTGAGATCCTTCTGGGTGGAATGTAAGCCTAAATTGACGCTATCTTTTCCAGAAGTATATCTCCTTCATAGATATTCCAATGCATGAATGGAGAGACATGACAAGATGTAACAAATGAGCTTTTTACTGCCCAAAATGATTATACCCCAACATAACATAGAAGGAGGTTTTATTGACCATTAATACATTATTATATGTGTATACAGAGAGATACCTAAATATGTGGACATGTTGTGTGTATATTTATATTTATATATATATGTACGTACGTTGTAACAGTGTACCAGGGTAGGGTATTTTTCACTTTTATTACTCTTGTGAGGTTAATTCACAGACATGACCACTTAATAGTGGAACAATAAGCAAGGATATCATAAATATTTTACTCAACCACTAGAAGTAGATTCAGGACATGTCACCACTTCTGCTCATCCTTGGCTCTGGAAGAGTCAAAGTGAAGGGGAAAGTAATCTGAACTAATGCCTCTTACACTACCAGTAAGTAAATAATGTCAGACATTAGCCATCGTCCTGAGGCCAAAATCTGCAATTCTGTTAATGTCCCAGCCAGTCTGACAGAATCAGAAACAAAAGAAGCCTTTCACTTGCTCCCTCAGTAGGTCCTTCTCTCTTGCTAGGTATCTGGGGTGTGGAACTTTCTGGGGGGAACATACACAGCTTCATCTAGATGGAATATGGACATTTGGATGACACAAACCCCTCTGACCGTGAAAGGAAACAGGTCTTGCTTAAGCTAGAGCATTGTACAGAAGGTTTTGGAAATGGAGAAATGTATTCCTAAAATATAGTGAAAAAAAATTTCTATATCCCTTGGGAAAAATATTGATGTGATGGCAATAAAAGTGGCAATATAAGATAGAAGTACTCAGCTTCCAAAAACTCTTTGTGTAGATTTCTGAAATACATGAATCCCCACTATGTTCAATCTGCCTCTACATCTGGTCCCAAAACATGATTTGTGATTTTAATATGGTTGGTAAGACATAAGTTAATGCGTTTTTCTCTACTAGAACTAAAGCATTTATTAAAAAAAAAAAAGAGAGGGAATGTCTAAAAACTATGTAAAATGAGAGACAAAGAATTCCCTGAGACAATAGCCCACAGTAATACAATGGTTCTTACTGTTGCTGCCTACAGGTCACCCCAACATCTTTATGGTCTTTATATTTAACCCATGAGTCAAGTGGGGGGGACCTCACTGTTATAACCATTTTCCTGCCTGAAATTTCATGCTGTTTTAATGCTGTTCACTTTTTTCCAAATTATCATTTGAACTTTCACATTAGATTTTAGAGCAACAAGTAAAATAAAAGTATATTTTAAAACCCCAAAACACATAAGAGGAAATTTTTTTGTCTTTCTTTTTTTTTTTTTTTTGTCTATTTGCATGCTTGTTTTTTAAAAAATTCAAGTTTTTCTGTGAGTCCAGTAATCACCAGCTTTTCGGCAAGGCAGTCTTAGCTGCCTGTGTCACAGCACTCACCACACATTAATTTTCCATTAGGAGAGATAATATTATATGTATTAGGTGTTAAATAACAGCCAAAAGTTTGCAGTACTGAACAGTCTCTACAGCAGTTGTCACCATTTCCTCCTCCAACATTTGTATCACTCTGATATTATGTGTAGAATCAAAGTTGGAAGCACAAAATCTCTCGAGTTGGAAGTCACCCACAAGGATCATGGAGTCCAGTGACCCTGCCCAGGACAACCCTAGGAATCCTACCATGTGCTGAGAGCATTTTCCAAATGATTCTTAAACTCTGTTAGGCTTTGTGCTATGACCACATTCTTGGGGAGCCTGTTCCAGTGCCCAAACCCTCTCTGTGTGAAGAATCTTCCCAGTAGTATCCACTCTAATTCCCCCCAACACAGCTTCAGGCTGATTCTCTGATTCTATGGGTTAAAAATTCTATTTAATCCTTGTGGAATAAGGCAAATAAGAGTATTTTGATTGTAGTGTGATTGGTTGCCAGTTTCTTCAACTCTTATAAACATGTCTCTAGAGATGTGATATTTGATAGGTACTTATTTTTATAATCCACATCTCTGAAAGAGCCCACAGGGATCTAGGTACATATTTCTCAATGAATTTTTGTTTGGCTGGGTGACAACTTCCTTTGCACAGTACACCGAAGTTCTAGGGCCAGTGTTCCTCGTAGGGCTAACTACAAGAGTGATGTGGGTACTTTGGTAGTGAGTTTTGCACCTTATAATTGTAATGATGGCTCAGAAAAGATGGCTCAGAATGAGGAGTGCAACATTCAAGTATAGGCCAAATAGCTTTAGGGTAGATGTACTGTGTTGAGACAGTAGAACACGCCATGGACTGGAGGCAGCTCGAAGCCACAGGCCCCTCACTCTTCCTTGCTCCAAGGAGAGGCGCAGAGTGGCTGTTCCATGGATTGGAGTGTTCTTATGAAAGTAAGCATGTGTGAATCAATACAGGACAATTCTCTGGTACAGTGGGAATGAAAAACAAACGTGCTCCTTTTACCTGCCTCCCTGCAAAACTCAGGACATCCTGGTTCCATTTTTAGGTTTGCTTATGCATTTTATACCCAACCTTCTGTATCCAAAATGTACAAGAAACATAGGATCAGACACTGGATATAGATATCATTCTTTCATTCTCTTCCTCCCTCCCTCCCTCCTTAGTGCCTGCCAACACATTCCTATTCTCTGTCAAATTGTGTTATTCTTTTTCTGTGTTTTGGTAGAACTGGAATATCAATTGCTGAGTATATCCTCTTCCCCAGGATAGCCAGTCTTCTGTGCTTAGAAGGTATGAGAACTACTGACTTTGTACCTAGGTGCAGGGAGATCTGAAGCTCCCTTTCTGTGTTGTGAAGGCATGTTTAGGTTAAACATAAGTTTTCTAAGTCTCTTTCTTCTCTGCATTTGCTGTGTCTTGGTTTTTGTTACACAGCAAAACACACAAGCTAGATACTTGTGGGATCAAACAGAGACTCTTCCAAAAGAAAGCTCTCTAGAATGCTCCAGTGTCGTGATTATTACTTGTTCCATAGTAGTGCTCTGTGCCAGTGGTTAATGCCAGCTGGTGTGGGTTTCTCAGAGGGAGCCAGGGCAGCAGATGGTCATAATAACCAAGGTCATACTGACCAAGGCAGCACCACCAGCCCCTCTATGAGCTCCTCTCCACTGCTGCCTTTAGCAGAGCCTGACTGAACGGGCTTACATTCCACGTGCTCTGCAGTCAACCTGCTTGAATGCCTTCAGTAGAGGAATGATCTTTCAGATGTAAATGCTGCTCTTAATTTAGGAATGGAACTTTCAATTTTTTGACCTTTAAAACGAGAGGATTTTCCCAGAGCAGCAGCTGACTTTTTAATTATACAGTAAAAAGAAAAAGAATTCATCTTAAGAAAATCAATATTTTGTTTATAAGGTTTTAGAAAATGAATGATAATAATTTAGATATATGTATAGTTATATTTATCTTATGAAAAAATACAGAGCTCACATTTATCATGAGGAGATCTTCTCTTACATTTGGAGTCTAAAGAAGCTAATGAATTGATTATAGTAATAATGGGAATAAATGAAATAAGTCATTCTGCAGAAAAAGAAGTTGAAGTCTGAATTTAGTATTCTTACAGTACAATTTTTCCAGCTAATATATATGTCTGTAACACAGATTTGAGGCAAATCCTACAAACTGAATCAGCATTGTTTGACAGGTCCCAATCAGTGTAATGGTGCATTCCCTCAGGCTAATTTTACATAAAACAGACAAATGAGGAGGGGTCTGAGATTCCTATGGCAGATGATTATTCACAAAGTTTCTAAGTCAATGGAACACTTAAAAATCCAAATGTTATTATCAATTATTAATGCGAATGAATGAACGAATGAATTAAATTACTAAAGTAAGTGAAAAGTGCTAATCTAATTCCACTGTTCTGAGCTCTGTGAGAAGAGTTTTTATCATTTAGGAGCTGTGCAGGTTTTTAATTTTCTTCAAGAATCTACTAGATTCTTGTACTGATGATACTGGGAAATCAGATATGTAATTGCAAGGTAAGGAGCTTGGGAAGAAAGATTGAAAGAGGTTGCACAGCTAAGATTTTTATAAGGAGAGATTATTAGATTTGTTCATTAAATAAAAAGGACGTCTTAATAGTACCATGGAATCATGGTACTAGAAAGAATCATGCTACTTATGGAGAGCATATTTCACCATTAAACCCACTCACAACCACACAGTTGGACAAGATTTCTTTTGAAAGTAATGAGTTTTATATGTAATAATATCTAATAATATCTCATGATTTCTTGTAAATTAACATTATTCTTTGAAAATGTCAGATGTATGCGCTTTACAAAGTCCTTAGTTTGTAGGGTCTTTGAACTTAATCCCAAAGCTGAAATTGCATGAACTTTTGAAATTAAATCTGATTCTTATTTTGAAGTTTTTTTCGTTCATGGCTTATGCAATCCACTCAATATTTTACTAATTGAAGCATGTAGATTTCAAGGATAAATTGTCAGAAATAGCTGCACTTTCAAAACACCATAACACTATTGTCAGAACCCAGGACATCCCTCTGGCTGTCCTGGATGGCCCGGGCCCCTGGCAGGGGGCTCAGAGACCTTGGCATGAAGCCAGAGACCCTTGTGTTTTTGATTTCGATCCACGGAAAAAATTACCAACCTTGTTTGAGGATGTACAAGCCATGAAAGTTAAGTAGGGTGATAGTTTTTTACAAAGTAGAAAAGTAGAATTTTTGGGGTTTTAAAATAGGGGTTTGGGGGCCAACATGGAAGGTTTTGGGCGTGTCCTGTCCTTCTTTCTCCTTATTCATAGCTTCCATCTTCTGGGTGATGTTGGCACTTTTGGATCGGTTTAAAGTAGAGACAGACTGTGCAACACAGGTGATAGGTATTGGGAATTAACTGTAAATAAGGTTCACGTAGATTATAGTATAAAAAAACAACACTGCTCTGAAGGTGGGCAGAGTGCCTCTGTCTGTCCTGCCAGACAGATCATGGCGAGTCAGAGAAAAAATGTACCAGATAAGGGAAAATAAACGACCTTGGCAACTGCAGACAGCAAGTCTTGACTCCTACTTCAGCTACCAGGCTGGGAAAAGAGAGACTTTTACACATATCGGAGTCATCCTGATCTCTGAGACCCCGACACACTATAACACTCCATCAGCCTTTTTCAGACATTTTTCAATCTCCAGATTTTGCCTACCAAAAGCTCCAAAGACGCCCTTATCCGATTCCTTCTGTTTGGGCTGGTCAAATGAAGATATCAAAATGTAGAGCAGGAAGAATTCCCTGAAGATTATCTTGATTCTACTTGTTCTAACATAAAAGTCTGATGAAATTATGGAGACCTGCAATGATACATGCCATTAATTGGAGTATTATACATCTTCAGCTTAGACTACTTGTAAATAAGATGGATGCCATAAATAAAAGCTCTCTGGAAATCTATCAAAGATTCTGTTCATGCAAATCAGTAAGTAGAAAGGTGACCATTTTATACCAACCTTGCAGTTTTTAAATGCTCCATAAGAATCTCTTCAGAACAAGGATCTCAATATACAGAGATCTCAGACTGCTTGAATGTGCTTATTTCCTGTGTTTTCCTTCTAAAGTGATCTAGTGGAAATGGTGCATAAGAGAAAAAAAATTTATGGAGTAAACCAGAAATTATTGCTCCTCCATGGTTTTGAAGTTAAACATGTGAAAGCATTTGTGTCTTGTGCTGGAGTGAGTCACTTTTGGATAATATTCAGTCTGTGTTAAACTGATAAAACCTGCTCCTCAAAGAGAGGAGCAAACCATATTGGGCATTTTTAAAGCATCATTTTGATGCCAGGTCACAATGGCTCCTTTCAAAATGAGAAATGGAGGGCCATTGTACTGATATTTCAATAGACATCAGTTCTCCTACAGTTGCAGGGCTTCCAGCAATAGCTCGTGTAGTACTGTGAACTTTTCTTCTGTAAAAGTGCTGAAAATGGTTAAGTGTATTTCTGCATTTTTTTAATTTTAGAAATGTTCTTGAATTTAGGACCAAAAAAAAGTCACTTAGAGATGCTATAAATAGCCCAGTATTCCAAATTATATTAAGACTTGGAAATCTCTCTACTAAAAATATAATTATATTTTAAAATTTTATAATTATATTATAACAATA
>WBNO01029136.1:0-11044 GCA_013400575.1 Peucedramus taeniatus
CTCCCATGGACCTCTGCAGACACTTTATAAAACACGGGAACCTAACACAACAACAGTCATAATTAAAACCCAAAACAGTCCCTTGACAAAGGATGCAATCCATCCTGTGAGTCCCCATCTTTCAAAGAGTTCAGCAAGTCCATCAATGCTTTTCTCAGTCTTGATGTTTTCTGTGAGCTCTTCCAGCCTCTGGGTGCTCACTTGGATCCACCTTGAATGTGAGGATAAGTTAAAACAGCACATCCCGGCAAAGTCTTGACATCTGTGTCCATGGGCCAGCAGTAGAAAATCTAGGGCTGCTCAGGCTTGTTGACAGTGGATTTTCTATGTTGTCCATGGAGAGACACAAACTGTCTTGTTGGAGGGTCATCGCCGGGGTGACTCAGATGTTTTGGGCTGACTGCGGGACAATCCACGTGGTCACTGGTGGTAGGGTGAGGAGCATCCAGAGTGTGGTGGTGAGTAGTTGGTAACTCATGGTCGTGTCCTAGGAAAGATGAGTTCTTCCTGTGAGTTTTAAAAGGAAACTTGTAACTTGGGAAATATGGAACTTTGTAACTTCTATTGTCTTCTTCCCAGAACACTCCCCCCTTTTTTCTGTTTTTATGTTTGAGGGGTGTGAGGGAAGTGAAACTAATGTAGCAACATAGAGGATAGCATAAAATAGAAGCATTATGAAAGAAAAGGAAGTTAAAAAGTAACAAGATCTTAAGATGGGATATAACTTTTCTCATGTGGAAAATCCAGTAGGCAGTCTCATGGTCCAGGTGAGGCAGAGCTGATTTCAGAAGTCGGGTCTGTGTAGAGTGTGGTTCTTTTCTTTCTTCTCTTTCTCCTTCTCCAGGATGTGTGTGTCTGGTCTGTATCTTCTTTTCCTGGATCTTTGGGAGTTCTTCTGGGTGCTGTGTCTGGTGGCTCTAGATGGTGGCTTGATGTTTTTGCCAGTGTTTTGGTTTGAAAAGACAGGTGTCTGCTAAGGAAGGCAGGAGCCTCCCCTGAAATGGAAAATGTAAACCCCCTCCCTCCAAATTTGTTATAATTTTGAAATTAAGGGGCTCTCATGCAAAGATATGGGAGCAGGAATAACAGTTCTTTACTAGGGAAGAAAATTTTAATAAATAAAATAAACAGTGCAGTAATACAAAACCACACTGACAGAGTCAGAATATGACCTGATACTCTGTTGGTCAGGGTGTTGGTAGCAGTCCCATTAAATGGTGGCTGCATTCCTCCTGGAGTGACAGATGTAGTTCTGTTGAAGCAGTGAACCAGTAGAAAGGGTGTAGTCTTCCTCTGAAGGTCCAGTGGTGATGTAAATGGGCCTGGTCTTCCTCTGGGAATCCAGTGGGAAAGGTCTGCTCCTCTGGAAATCCAGTGGAGGACGATGGCATCTGGAAACTTTGTTATGACAGGTGAGAGAATCTCACAATTGGAAATCCAGTGTGTGACAAACCACTGGCACAAAGATGGAGTCCTTCATGCCTTGGCAGAGTAGCCTCCAGTAGTATCTTTTGAGGGGGCTTGCCTATTCAAGGATGGGACTGAGAAGGCAAACCGTGGGGCATCTCTGTGATGGAGTGGGATGTTAAAAAACAGTCTTTAATGTCAATGACTGCCAGCCTCCAGTCACTGGGGAGCATTGAGGGTGAGGGCAGGCTGGGCTGCAGGGGACCCATATCTTCAATGACTTCATTGATCTTTTTGAGGTCGTGCAGGAGCCGCCACCTGTCCTTGCCAGGTTTTTTGATAACAAAAAAACTTGGAGGGGTGCTCCAAGTGCTGTTGGTTGGTACGATGTGGCCCTTGGACAACTGCTCCTGCACGAGGGACTTGAGTGCTTTCAGCTTTTCAGCTAGGAGGGGCCACCTGGTCCACACCAGGTGAGTGGTGGAGTGGCACGCTCCACAGTGGCCCCAACTAGAAATCCTGTGGTGTTGAAGGGATCTCTAGCCTTGCCCCCCATTGAGATAATAGGTCCCTGCCCCATAAGATAATGGGAGCCCCTACCACAAACAATCCTACTATGGCCACCTGACCCTCAGGTCCCTCAGTCAGGATGGTTCTTTTGTTCCTCATGCAGGTGGCAGCTCCTCCAATCCCAGAGATCACCCCATTCGCAGGTACCAACTCCCAGTCCAGTGGCCACTTGGAACGGGTGATGATGGTGACATCCACTCCGGTGTCCACCATCCCTAGAAGGTAGATCTTCCCTCCCTTATTTAACAGGCAACATTTAAGGATCGGCTTGTCATGTCCCACAATTTCTATCTAGAACGCCACTGGATTTTCTGGGATAGTCATGGAGTGGTCTGGAAGTAAAAAGGCCTGGTGATGGTAGTGCCTTTATGTAGAAACCAGGGTAGGTCTATGGATACTCCTGATAGCAATTTCGTCCATTGGCCCCACCATCTGGACTTCTGGAAGAACTTGTAGAGCATCAGGTCCATAAAGATAGTCACCAATGATTAAAACATCCCGGGGTCCATCAGCAGGCCCACATTTACCTGTTGCTATTTGGTAAACATCCCTATCATCAATTTAGATGGAGCGGAGGCTCACCAGCGTGTGTTGGGTCCCCACCTGGGTGAGTTGGTAGGCCTTGGAAAGACAGCGGCCTTCATGGTCGATGTCATCAGGTGAGATCTCTTGGCCCACATGCCCTCTGGGATGGTGAAGTGTGGGATGGAACAGATTTGTATTTGGTGTCATTGCGCAAGACTGTCCTGCGCTCGGCCAGGAATTTCCTGCATGTGGCTAGTAGCTGGGATGATGCTGGACCTGCTGGTGGCATTGGAACTGGGGACAAAGTTTAAAATGTTCTCTGCACTCCAGGCAGGTGGAGGAGCGGCAAGAGGTAGAAGGGTCTCTCTTTAGAAATACTTTGTCACATTCAACTTGAATATGACCCAGTTCCCCACAGTCATAACAGTGGATGTTGTCCCTGTTGAATGGTTTTACCTGGGCTGCCACAAACGCCTCCACCATCCCTTTGCTTACTGCCAAGGCCACAGTAGCTTCAATAGACATATGTTTAGCACAAGCCTCTGTCATTTGTTCAGTCTTAGGTTCAGGGTTGAGAGGGAGTGTTCTCAGGATCTTTTGGCATCCTGTGCTGGCATTGGAGATGGCCGATTTCCACAAAACCTCCTCTCTTGCCTCCTCACAATCAACTTCTCTGTCAATGCTATTTTTGAGGAAGTCTGTGAATTGGATGTCGTTTTCTTCTGGGCCTTGACAGATAGTAGCAAAGGTTTGCTGCAGGGTGGTCCCATCTGGGTTTTTTAATAAAGCATTAAGTGCGGCATTTTTAATGACCTTGAGGACAGGCCTCAGGATGTCTTGGGCCTGGTCCTCAGGCTTTTCATAATCACCTTTGCCACTGAGTAGGTCCATTGAAAGTGTTTGGGTCGATCCTCCTGTCCCTTACAGAACTTAAGCAATTTTTTAAGTTGTTTTTTCCAGGTTACCTCCCAAAGGAACAGTTCAGCAGGTGAAAGGAGGACAAACATAATCTGTCTCAGATCATGTGGGGTGAGGACATGTGCTTCAAATGTAACTCGGAAAAGATTTTTTAAATATGGGGACCCCTCCCCCCCATAATCCTTACATGTCTTACAGAGTTCTTTTATCTCCCGTAATGCATAGATTCCCACTTAGGGTTCCTCCCTCTTGAGAATTTAAAAGGGGCTGCCAGGATCTTTATCCTCTCTGCAGTCTTCCAGTCCCCCTCCCTAGTGGTCTGCTTCCACACCCTTGTCCAGTGATCCTCAGACTGTTAGAATCTGAAGAGTCCCGTGTTAGAATCACGAAGGAGTCTCGGAAGGGGCGCAGTGTCTCTACCCGGTGAGGCCTGGTGCTGTGGGCCACTGGCAGCCAAGATGGCTGCCTTCCGGTTGCCATCATGTCCACTTCCGGTCCCGGTGTCTTGGGAACTGGAAGTGTCATGGCCAGCAGAGGTGAAAGAGGTGGATGGCGGAAGGGGAGAGGCAGGGCCTGCGCCAGAAGGGGTGGTTATGGTAGGAAGAGGAGGTCCCGATGCAGGAGCCACCATCAGCGTGGTAAGTGGAAGGGAACGCGTCGCAGGGGAGGAGCCCAACAGGGGAGAATCCCGACAGTGAGGAGTGGGAACCAGGAAGGGAGGAGAAGGGCTCTTGGCACCATTTTGGCCTATAGATGCAGATGAGGGAGCTGAGTATGAGAGCATAGGGAAGAGAGTTAGGTTAGTTCTCAGGATGGCATGATCAGTGCCATCCTGAGAGGGGGCAGAAGAGGAGAGGAGATGGCAGAAGGCTCTCCTGCGCCTCTTGGCGGTTTCCATCTCCCGACTTCCCCTGAGAGGATGAGGGATTAGGAACATGGGAGGAGGAAAGCGACAACTGGGAAGCTAACTGGGGTGTGGAACCAACAGCTTTCCCTGAACGTTCCCTGATAGCTTTAACAGAATCATATATTCACTGGAAAAGTGGATGAAACTTCCCCACTTTATAATTTCCCTCTGTTTACAAAAGATATAACTTCATCTGAACTGTATCCCAAAACTGAAGCAACATAATTGATTCCCTCATAACATTAACAAATTTTTTTAAAATAAAATGAACAAAAGCCTTTAACTTTTCCCTTGATGAACGAACTCCCGAAGAAACAAGGATAGCTTTAATTTGGAGGTAGAAGTCCCGTTGCGGAATAGTGAATTTGGATCTCGTTCTCGCAGTCTCCCAACCACAAGATTTAAAAGGAAAAATGAAAGGATAAGGGTGACCCTAACCAAGACAACACTCACCAACTGGTGGGTCAACTAAAAGATCTTGTAGGGGTTCTTTCTGCATGATGGATTCTCGCTTCAGGAGGGTTGTTCATCACTCCTTTGAGAAGGCCTTCTCAAAATTGAAGTCTTCCCTCTGGAAAGCAGTCACCCAAATGCAACTTAAAATCCAGTGGTGACAACCACTGGAGACGCTTGCAGAAACTAGAGAATGACATGCACCATGTCCAGGCACGACTTGTAACGGCGAGGAGAGGTGGTCAGTGCCGTTACTTTCCCCAAAAATGTCCTCAGAGGGAGAACATTTGGGCAGGCACACGACAATCATACACTCAAGCACACCACAGCTAGCAGGCAGGTGAGACATGGGAGGATCTTCTGTATGGGGTTCCAGCGAGGGATTATTATGGTCCATAGCTAAAGGAGGCTAAGGCCAGAAGACAACAGACAGTGGAGGGTCCAGGGTATAAATATGTGAAAGAGGGGATGGAACAAAGCATCAGGGCCAATCAGCTGAGGACACAGGGACGGTACAAAGGGCAGGAGCCAATAGGGAATGCCAGGATTGACAGGCAGGGTTGCATTAACCAATGGGGAAACATGGAGTGGGGAATATTCTAGAAAAAAATCATATAGGGGTAAACGGGGTAGGGATGGCCAGTGGGCCAATGGGCAATACAGAAGAGGGGTAAATTAGCATATTGCTGCAGAGCAGCATGGGGAAAGCCTTCTGTCTCCCCCTAAACTATGGGGTGTGCCCAGAGCCTATGGTGCATGCCTCCACAGCATTGCCACTGCTATTTTCTCAAAAGGCTCAGAGGCCTCCACATGTGGTCTTTGCAGAAGCACATTTCACGTGCCTACCCTTACCTGGGACTGTGCTGGAATCCGCGCTGCATCCCAGCAGCATTGCACCATTCCAGCTCAGCAGACACCAACAGGAACACCGAGGGAAACCTGGATCAAGTCTGCACATCTGTGGAGGCCTTTTCACCTGAAGCAAAGACAACAGAGAAGAGGCTGATGTTCCTGCAAAGGATTCAAGGATTCAGTCTAAGTGCCCCAGTCTAAGAGAAATGATTGGCTGGAGTCCTGGTGAAGGTGGACACCTAGTCAGAATTGTGTGGCTGTTATGCCAGCTCAGTTCGTGCAATCCCTTCACACCCACTTCCAGCCCAGGAGTCTTACACTGCACCTATTTTCTTGTGCCCATAACCAAGGAAGAGTAACCTGAGCTGCGGGGGACAAAATAGGGGACTGGCAGAATGAAGACCATCCTGCTGTAGGAGAAGACCAGGCTTGAGACCATCTGAGGCACCTGAAGGTGCACTAATGCAAGGGACCTGATCAGATGCATGTGTGGATCCTGAGGGTGGAGGAAGTGGCAAAGACACTATCCATCATAGCTGAGAAATTGTAGCCAGCAACTTCCAGTAAAGCTCCCATCACTGCAAAAGGAGAAGCACAACCCCCTTTCTAAAAAGGGGAAATGAGGGTGACCCAGGGAACTACAGGCCATTCAGTCTCCCTTTGCTGCCGGGCAAGATAATGGAGCAGTTCCTGCTGCAAATTATTCTGAGGCACATGGAAATGATTTGTGATGGCTTCACAAAGAGCAATTCATATCGGAGTAATTTGTTGGCCTTCTATGGTGGAGTGACAGCATTTGGGGATAAGGGAGGAGTGACTGACATCATCCACCTGGACTTGTGCAAGGCATGTGATGCTGTCCTGTATGATGACATCCTTGTCTCCAAACTGGGAAGGTGTGGATTTGATGGATGGACCACTCCGTGGGGGAGGAGTTAGCTGGATGGTCACACTCAAAGTGTTGCAGTCAGTATTTTGATATCCACTGGCACAGGATGCCCAGCAAAGCTGGGGATGTCCCATCCCTGGCAGTGTTCAAGGCCAGACTGCAGATGGCTTTGGACGACCTGGTGTAGTGCAAGGTGTCCCTGCGCATGACAGGAGGGCTGGAATTAAGTGATCTTCCTTGGGAACCTTCCAGCCCAAGCCCTTCTAGGCTTTTATGAAAAACTGGATGAGTCCTAAGTAAACAAAAATATGTAAACAAGAATTACATAATGCTAGACATGCCTAATTTCAGTTATACGGAAGTAACACCTTTTAGCGAATGGGAAAATTACAAACTTTAAACAAAGACTAGCTCTCATTTTTGCTACAGTAAGTCTGCTTTGTGGTGCACCTCTAAAGCAGCAACCACGGGGTGTGGCTTTTTCACACACACCGTTACCCCAGGCCCCTGCAAGGAAGCCTGATAAGTCTAGAGAGGTTCATCCCCTGCAATTTCAGTAGTAAGAGCTTTGCTCTGTGGAAAGACTCAGGGAGAGCTGGAAGCAAGGCAGAGCTCTGTTGTGCAGCTGCAATCACCCTTGCCAGCGGAGCATCCATGTTTGTGGAAAGACGCTGTCCCAGATACCTCCTGAAATCTGCACCTGTGTCAGCAGAGGGCCTGCAAAGGACAATTTCTCTTTTCCTCCTGGTTTCCTGCCCAGCAGCTTGCCAGGTGTAGTGCTGCCAGTGGGTTTTGTGAGAGAGCTGTGGGAGCTCTCACAGCTCCCAGGAGGTGTGGAACAGTTACAAAAGGAAAAATGGTGAGGCCCCCTCACACTGAAGTCAAGAGTGGGGTCATGTGGGAGAGGCCAGCCATGCTCGTGAGCATTCACAACCCCCTCAGCTCCTAAGGCTGCCTCCACTGCCGTGTTTCCATCCCCTCAAACTGCTTCTTGCTTCAAGCCAGGCCACACGTGACTCTTTTCAAGCAACTTCACTTTTCTGTGGTGACTCTAGGATCAAAGAGTACCCATCAGTGAATAGTCTTCATACAGGAACAATTTGGAGCCCTGAAATGCAAATTAAAACATGGAAAATGCTTTCATGAGTACCTCTCACCTGCCAGAAGTCCTTGAAGCTCAATTTGCCAGTCTAGGGGTATTTTGTTTTCACTTACTTGTCAGGAGTTTCATTCTGTCTGGGGAGGTGCAGCTGTTGTGGTTTGCTACTGCATGAGGTATGCAGAGCATTCCTGCTTTCCTGGGGAGTCCTGATGCCACTTGGGTGTTGTAGGAAGCCGTGCAAACTCTCTGAGCCTGCCTGACTACACCCTGGTAACTTTGGACAAAATTTGGGCAGCTACAGCTAAACTTGTATGGTGGAGGAAGACTCACAGAGTGGTACAATTCTTATGTGGAAAGTGGGGTCCGATCAGAGGGTAGAGACCCAAATTAGGGCCATGCAGAGAGCCAGCAGCCCTCCTGTCTAGAATTTCATGAAAACAAATATGAAGATTTGCTTCCAAAAATTGCCCAATCTACATGTTGCAAAACACAACCAAACATGCAGCTGGTGAAATACCTATGTGCAGTCCCTGTCAAGCCCCTTCTGCCCACTCAGGTGAGGGGGTGTCACTGGTGAGGATGGGAGGGATATGGGACGGGAGGTAGCTGCTCCTAAGAGCCAGCAGATATTTTGTGAGAAGGACAGAGCAGAGGAAATACAAACTGCAACGTCCAGACCAACAGCAAAGTGGCAACTCGAGTGGGATTTTGCTGCAAACAAGTGTGCGTGTGAGCAGATTGTGTCCAGCAGAATGACAGGAATGCTGATGAGCGGTGCCAGCAGAGAGTCTGGAGCACTCCCCCAGCCCCTGTATTTGTGGGAGAGAGCAGCATCCCCCAGGCTGCTGCATCCCTCTGGCTGGGCTGTCTCCACAGCAGCGGGTGGGCAGGATAAGCCTGTGGATAACCCTCCTGCCCTTGAGGGTGTGGGGAGGGATAAAGCATCTGGGGGATGGGGCTCATCCTGGGAGGTGCCATCTCTGCCCCCCTCTGAAGAGAGAGGCATTGGCACCCCTCTGGATGGAACTCCCTCCTCCTCACGGATGCTGCTGCAGCCCAGTGACCCTCAGGCTCTGCCTCCTGGCCTTTGCACACAGGAAGATGCAGAATTCCAACACACTGGGACAGCATGCTGCAGTTTAACCCAAGGAGGAGCAACTATGCCGTGAATGAAGTGGTGCAGCTCAGCTGCACTGGGAAGGTTCGTGGGGAGTTTGCACCATCTGTCCCGCAGATTCAGTGCATTTCCAGAGGGGCCCAGATCCTGTGGAATGAGACTGCCACCTGCAAGGGTAAGCACAGCCCTGCACCACCCTGACCCAGGGTCCCGAGCTGGTGACAGACCCGCTGGGAGCTGGTCATGCACATGACAGTGCAGGAATGGCAGACCTGGATGCCCTGGCTTTCCCCCATGGCCTGGCAGTGACAATGCTCTTTTTGTCTCAGCACCTTGCTGGAGGCACCTGCTGGGGTCTGTGCTCCTGGGAGGGATTCAAAGGCAGGAACAAGGGTCCCTGCCATGGGGGCTACTGTAAGCCCTGTGCCCTCAAACAATGACTGGCTGTATGGCCAAGGTGGTGGGAGGGGATGGAACTCTGTGTGAAGACTGGGGAGGAATTCAGTCCCTGCCCAGCCTTTTCCAAATGGAGCCTGAGCTGGGAAGCCTGCAAGACTGTAGTAGGCATGGATGGGACTGCTCTCGGGGTGGTCTGCTGCCACCAATAACTCTGTCCTAGGCTGCAAGAGAGGGATCAGCAGTTGAATGTGGTAACCAAAGGAGACAGGCCCTGTCAACATCAGAGCAAGAGATATCCCAGCAGACCACTTCCCATCCTGCTTACATGAGCTCCTTCTCCTCTCCTCTGTGCAGAGAGATGCCAGAAGCCCCAGTGGGACTCACAGCTCCAGTTTAGCCCAAACCAGAGATTTTACTGGGTCCATGAAGAGGTGACACTGAGCTGCTTCATGAACGACGCTCCTCCCCTCGCTATGATCAGATGTGCAAACTGGAAGGATGGCTGGGAGGTGTTGGACATTCAGGGAAAATGGCAGAGGTTGGCAGAGAAACTGAGCTGCACCACGGGTAAGTTGGGAATTCAGTTGGGAATCTCCCTTGCTACATGCACTTCTCCCAGTGGAGGGGCCCTGGACATCCTGCCGTATCTGTGAGCACAGCTTGGGCACAGCTCAGAGTCAGGACCCAGTTGGGAGCCATCTCCAAGGTGGAGAGGATTAGAAGCCTTCAGTGTGGGACAGGATTTCTCAGTCAATCTCCTCCCAGTCTATTCTTGAGTTGTATGTCACGGGGAAGTCGGAGTGGGACAGATCCTGCCCCTCAGTTTTCACCTCTCTCCCAGTGCTCTGTATCACCTCCTTGCCCAGGCACATGCTCTTTTTCTGCTCTGGGGGGTCCTTGGGTTTCCTCATGGTGTTGAATGCTGACATTAACCACAGTTCATCATGGAAAAGCCTTGGTCCCTCTCCTGCCTGAACATTCCCTCACAGAGAAGGACTCTCACACTTTCTCCCTGACAGCAAAATGCCCAAAACTTCAGTGGGATGCAAGACTTCTGGTTTTGGACAATGAAAATGAATCCCCACAGAATGGAGAACTGACACTGACCTGTCCCAAAGGCCTGGAGCCCTCCTTCCCCAGGGTCAAATGTGCAAAGGAAATTGAGGGAGTGAGTTCTGGAAAACCAGTCTATGAGGATGCCTGGTGGGGCAGGAGCAGCACAGGTGCCTGGACACGCATTGAGGGGGATGTCCTGTGTATGGGTCAGTGAGGCTGCAGCAGCTCTTCTGTGTCTCCCTTCATGCTCCTTGCAGCTGTGTTGCCTGTGCAAACTGCTGAAGAGGACAAGCCAGACAGGAGACAACAGAGCAGGCAGGACAAGCTGGGCAAGCTGAAATCTGCTGCAGTGGTTCCTGAGCAGGGCAAGTCTGGGGCTCCCAGCCAAGTGCCCAGGCCAGGGGCAGGATCCGAGGCTGCCACCCAGGTGCCCATGGAAGTTGCATTATCTTCGCTGTGCCTCCAGGTGCCATCCTGGAATGCACGGGTTTGCTTGTTCCCCTGCTGGCACATGGAGAAGGGACCCAGGAGACATCTTCACCTGCAGGGGTTGGAGCAGAGGAGAATGAAGGGAGCCCTGATGATGCAGCCCTTGGCACTGGGACAGGAGGCTTTGTGGGATGGACCTGAGGAAGGAGCAATGCTGTGCATCAGGGGATGGGGATGCAGAGCTGTCCCTGGCAGAGACAGAGCTGTGCTGAGTGGGGGCTTGGCAGTACATGGCAGTGCTCAGGAGAGATGCACAGGGAGAGATAAGATAGGAATGTCCCTGCTTTGGGCTGTGGGACTGGATAGGAGTGTCCACAGAGAGAAGTGGGTGGATAGGGGCAGGTTCATGGATGAGTGACC
>WBNO01029138.1:0-104255 GCA_013400575.1 Peucedramus taeniatus
AAGCATAATTTACTATTTGTTACATTGTAATAATTTGTCTTTCTCTGATGGAATTAGTCATTTTCAGTGGAAGTTGGAAGTTAAATCAAATCACAGGTTTGAGGTGGTAAGAGTCAGTCCTTGAATGGGAAGTTTGGAGAGCAAATTGAAAGGCGAATAGATATTACATGAACTGACAAATCTTTCCTGATAACTAAATCTGCCTTATGATATATACCTAATTCACTGTGGTAACTTGACTCACAGCCTTGCATTACATTCAGTATAGAAAAGGGTGTGTTCTCCTTGGATTTATATTTTTAACCTTTGTTTTACTTCATCAGCTTCTGCTTCATATAGCTTTTCATGGCAAGGAGGTAAAGTAAAAGAAAGCTTTACATTGAAGCAATCCTGTAGGAGCAATAGCATGTCTCCATTCCTTTTGCCAATCTGTGAGGATGCCTCAGTAATGTCTGAAAAGTTCCAAAGTGCATCTTCAGTATAATTTTCAGTGCTTAGATTTGGGTTCATATTTTGATAATTAGGGATACAGGTCTCTGGTCCATGCAAACTTTGACCTCCTTCATTCAAACCTTTCCCTGAATTTGACAGTGTTCTATTTGCATGTTTGAACTCTGTTCTATCTTACCTGTCTTCAGATAACTGTTTTCTCCCATTAAATAAACTTACCTGTGTAAACCATGGTACTTCATACAAGTAATTAGGCAATAGGATTTTGATAATCTGAAATGAGTTACTAGAAAACTTAGATTATCTTATTCTACTTGTTTCACATTGTCTGAGTTGCTTACCATAAATTTTGAAATGCTGGGGTTTGTAGTATTAGTGTCAAAAGACAGTAATCTTGGCCTCATGGTTTTTTTAGAATTTGTTCTATAGAACATAGTCATTTGTGTTTCTTTTTGGATTCTAGGGCTTTAGAAATAGCTACATGAATCTTAACCTTAAAGTACATTTAAAGTGAAAACCACATTAGCTACTGCATGCTAAAAATGAAGATCTAGGATAGGCCTGGTGCATATGGGAGAAGTCTAGACTGTAATTTGACAAGAGGACATGTTAAAATACAGATTGTCTAGTCAGTATGAGCTCTTCTAAACATGTTACAAACTCAAATAACACATTGTAATGATAGCTCATGAAATTCTTACCTAAACCAGCAATCAGCGATCTGTTAATAACACTGTAGTATTTCAATTCTAAGTACACCATAGCAGTCCTTCTCAACAGCTCTTGTTGAACAGGTTTGCAATGTCTCTAATATTGTTGTATATCATTCCACAGTGCTCAGTCCAGCTTTCATGTGCATCCATAATTTTCCTTTTGTTTATTTCCCTACACTGGAAACAAAGCAGCTGCACTGGCTGCTTTGGTCCCAGAGTTCTGCTCCTGGAGGTGTACCTTGCTCCCTTTCCCCTCTCTACCTGGAGATAATGTTCCCTGTTCTCAGCAAAAAGTGCATGGTGCTAAATTTGTGCTTCTGTCAGAAGAAAGTTTTGGATCCTGCGTGAGATCATAGAAGTTCCTGAGTTGGAAGAGACCCACAAAGATCATCAAAGTCCAGCTCATGGCCCCACAGATCCTACCACTGTCTTGTGTTGCAGCCTTCACCATTGGGAAAAGCCTCCAGCAAAACATCCTCGTTTGTCAGTATGACCAGATTAGCTTGGAAGGAGGAGATCAAGGAAGGGTAGCCCAGGAAATCTGTCAGCCCATTTCAAACACCTCTGATATGTGGGCTTTGTTGTGATTTGTTTTTCTTCTATAATATATATTGAGAAGGATTCTGGTTGTATTAGTGGTAGCTCTGACTGCTCATGTAGATAGGCTTTGTGTTTTCTTGTTAGACCATCGAGATGTATAAATCCAGCATGGGCCGTCCTAAAAATTTGCAGATATTTTCAGATCTAATTTCCTGTTTCATTTGTCACAGGTCTCTGCATGGGGTGGTTATGTTTTCATCATCAACCTTATTCCACTGCATGTGTTTGTTCTGTTGCTGATGCAGAGATACAGCAGGAGAGTCTACATTGGTAAGTTCTGTTCATTGCACTCTCAAATACTTGAACATGAGATACAAAATTATTGTACTCATGTGTTTTGTATCAAGTAGGTGTTAAGTAATTACATATCAGATTGAGTTGTGTTAATTCAATTGCTGATTATAGTCAGTTATTTTCTACAACATGGAAATATAAGGAGTTGAAACATACACTTCCAAAATTTGGTATATGTTGCTGCTAATTAATTTTTTCCTTTCTAGTGCATGGGAAAGAAAAATGGGTGGTTTGATGTAAAAGAACCCTATTAATATCTTGTAAATATGCATTACATGTGCCTTTAATAATGTTCTATATTTTTTTCTTTTCCAAGTATATAAAACAACTGGTATTTTAAAAAGTTATACAGCAGAAATTATGCAAACATATAGATAAAGACATAAGAATTTTTAAGCAGCTGTGTAAGTTTTACATCACTGAGAAAAGGCATGCACAGTAGAGTCTGTCCACTCCATGGGGATCCTTAAAATTTTATTGGATTAATTGGTCAGCCTTCCTTCCAGTTTCAGGAATGTGTGAATAGGGGTCCTGGGAGCCCAACTTTTTTATTGATTTGCCTGACATTTAAATACTGTATAAACTGTTTTTACTGACACTTTACCAATAAAATCAGTCAGCCATGATGTAGGTGTGTGAATGGAATAATTAGTAAGCAGTTCAGGTGTTCAGAGATTTAGAAGTTAGCTGGAACACTTTTAATGTGAAGCCTTTACCATAGGTAGGTGGACAACATAAAGTGTGCTGAAGTATAATCACAAAGCATTTAATATTTGTAAATATATTTTCATTCCTCATTTTAATACTGTTTTATCTTTGTATTTTCAATTATTTTAATGCTTTTTTTAGTCCCTGCTAGAGAAATTACTCTAAGTACATATATGTGAGCCATTATATACCACAACAATTGCTCCATTTACTCAAGTTCAGTTTTGAATTTTTGTTATCAAAACTATAAATATTGTTTCCATACTTCTTTGTTACTCTATGTAATTGAGAATTGGAATTTCATTAAAATTTAAAAAAGAAAGAGAGAAGCAGCTCTAACCCATCTTTAATTTCTAATGTTAGTATTACTTAACTTCTTCATTAACTGCTTCCTAACTTAAGGGGAAAGTAGTTTACCTTGTTTTCATTTTAAAAGTGTTTTATTTAATATTTCCATTTTCTGATTTCTGTGAACTAGGCAAGAAAAAATTGCATCAAGTAATTATAAAATCCTGAAGCAATATGATAGCCAGAAACAATAATGAAGAAGCGCTCTTGATTTTTCGGCTTTAAATTAACTATTCTTTGAACTCATGTGGGGAAAATAGTACTGCATGTTCATAGGAATTAAAGGGTTTGGCAGATGTTTGTTTTGCAAATAGCTGCAGTGTTTTGAGATGTTATTGCCCTTCAGCATTGAGGGATGTGTGCTGCCATGGAGTTGTCAGAATGAAAATGTGATCAGTGCTCTGCTGTTTCATTGCAACTGCTGTCTTAATTTAAGCTTTCATGGGAAGCCCTAGAGAAGTCTGTACATCTCACATTACTGTGTCATTTCTAGTTTTGTTTAATGGGATGTTTTTGTAAAACAGGTAAGAATGTTCAAGTACTTCTGAGACGAAATTCAAGTATGCTTCACCTCCAAACTATTCAGATAGGGAGAAGAGTTTACAAAAGCTTCTTGAAGCAGGGAGAATAAAGATATATAGGGAGTTTCTTTTGCAATTGCTACTGTGCCTGCAGCAGTCTTAAAATTCTTTGAAAACTAACCATGTGCAGCTAAAACTTCTGAAAAATATTGTCAGCTGACAATAGATAGAAAAATCTACATTCTTTTTACTATTATGGAGAATTTTGGAGGTTTTACTCTATAGATCAATTGTTTAAATTTATTTCAAGCTAGCATGAGCCATTTTATAAAGGTTGTGTTAAATTTAATCCAGTATAACATAAATGTAGAGACCAGTATTTGGAGAATCAAATTTTTTAAATGGCAGTGGTTTCCTGGTAATATATTTCTCATAAGAGTGTTCATACACCAAGGAAAAGGTTAATGGGAGATGATTGATATATCTGGGAATGTAACTCAGAATCATGTAATGAGTAAAAATTTCCAGAATGTGAAGGGTTTGCCAATTTTAAAATATTTTAGGGCTGGAAGGCAGATGGCTTCATTAGCCAGCTAGCTTCTGACCCATTTGGCATCAATAGTGATGATACTACCTCCATTTGAAAGCTCAAGCTGTGCTTTTATTTTTTCATCTTGACAATGGCCAGTGCCTTTCATTCAGATCCTCTACTTTAATCATTATGAACAAGTGCTTACAATTACAATGTATTAACAGAGAGGTGAATAACCTCTTTATTCAGATACAGCAACGATTGATACTATTTTCTATTATTGTAGTTTCTCTTTAGTTTCTCATATGTTTAAAAAATAAATGGTTTTACACTTAGAAGGGTATAGATTTGTGTTACGTTTGCTGCACACTTCAATTTATATAGTTTTTCATACAATTTTTTTAGGTTCTGTATAATTATCAGAATATTTAATAAAACACGTGAGGATCTTCCAGAATTTAAAACTTCATTTCAATAATTTCTTGTTATATGTCTTGGATTTTATCTTTAAAACAGTGAACAGGCATATATTCATATCAACTATTTCAGTATTCTAAAATTTCAGGTAGAATGTTTATTTATGGTGATTGTAATCCATTAATTGGAAGTATATGGCCAATATATGATTATACTCTCTGGAGAAGCTTTTCAGTATGTCTTTCCTGTTTTTGTGTGGTGTACTGCGAATTATATTCTTTGTAAAATGACTTTATCCACAGTAGGTCAGAATGGTTTTGTTCTGGAGTTGGTCAAAGTTACAACCGTAAGAACAGCATGCAGGAATCAAAATTAACTTCTTGTTTTTGCAAAGACTGTGCAAACTGTAGGATATAAAGGAACATGAAAAGTTTGTGATGATATATTATCCTGATGTTTCTTAAGTTCCTAGAAAAATTGTCATGTTGTGTAAATTACCTGGTTTTCAGATCTTCTCAGTACCAGGCACTGTGTAGCTTTTTAAAAGAAGTGGGAGTAAAGGATTGGGGTGGGGGTGGGCAGTGCACATAGCAAGTATAGCAGTTGCAGGACTGGGCTTAAAAATGATGATTTACAGTGGTCTAACAAATGTGAAATGTAGTGATTTATGCCAACCATTGGACTTCCACAGGATGGCAGTGTTGTAACAGTTGCATGGTACAGTAAATGATTTATCTTGTAGTGAATTCTTCAAAAATTGAGCTTCCTACAGGAAAAATGCATTTCAGTGACTTAAGAGGGCATAGGTGAGTAGCTAGGCCAATCTGTGCAGTACAAGTGCTCGAAGGAATAAACCATCACTTCTGACTGGTTTGGACCTCACACAGTGCCCTGGGAGCATAATCCCTCAGCAAGACCACATAGGTGCTATGGAAATGATACCACTGCTCAATGATGCACTCCTCAGAACTGATCTCATGGAGGTTGGTAAAGGACTCCATGAGAACAGGGATCTCTTAGTAAGATCCAGGCTATCTATAGCCAGATGGTAATTTAGGATTTGTTGGAGTTTAAAAATCTGACAGGTGGATTATTGTGTTTTCCATCAAAGGGACAGAACTTCATTTGGACTTTAGGTTGGCTGGTTACTTCAAATGTAATCAGCCTCATGGCTTTTCAGATTTGGTATTTTTATCTCCCCCTTCCATCTTTTCTTCACCCTGTAATATTGAGGACCAAAACCCCTTTCAAAATAAAGTATATGAATGTTAATGCATATACATTAAGAATTCATATTAATTATAGTAATTAATTATGCTCTTGGCCTCTATTTTCTGGGGGGTTATAAATCTCCAGGGTTGATACAGATCTATCAATATATATGTTTAATATTAGTTTTTAATTCTATTGTTGTTCATTTTCTTGCATTCCCTCTGCTCTTTTTTTAAATAAAGAACAATGGTGCCTGTTTGCATTTTCTAAAGAAGTAATGGACTCTTAAATGTTTTGCTTTTGTGAGATCTGGTCCCTTCAATTTCTCCTCATATAGAAAGCTTCCTATGTCACTTGTTATTTGAGAGCTCTTTCTACATCCATGACTCTCAAAACCAAAATGGGAAGAGAAAACTTTTTTCAAGCTGGAGAATCTTAGGTAAATGGCTTATTTTCCTAAGAGGAGATGAAACAGTGGAATTAGAAAGAACAATACTGTGCTACATCTGCTAAGCTTTATTCTAGTCAATGAAGGAAAAAAGTAATTAGGATGGCTGAAATATTTAGCATAGTACAGTTCTGTTTTGCTGTCAGTGAAGTTAGGGGAGAAGATGGACTTCTCTTTGAAGATGGAGCCAATGCTCTTTCAAACATGTATTAATTTTGTTCCCATCTTTCTCTTCCCCTCTTCTCACATTTTCCTCTCCTAGCATATAGCACTTTCTACATTGTGGGGTTAATATTATCGATGCAGATACCTTTTGTGGGATTTCAGCCAATTAGAACAAGTGAACACATGGCAGCTGCAGGTAAGAAAATGAAACTTCTGCATCCAACAGCCTGCTTAACACAGGAAAACCTCAAACACTTGCAGATTTGTTTCCTTGTTTTAGAAAAAAGACAGGCTAACAAAGCAAATTGTTAAAGAAGGAGGTACAATTTAGTGTCTTTGGGAAGTTTTCTTTCCAATTGACACATTATACTCTTTTTGTGTGAGCTAATGGAGGTAAAATACTTTCATAAGACTTAATCAATTAGCATTCTGACAAGCACTTACTTTACACATTGATAGTCTCTGCCGGTTTGCAATAGAATGTTGCCTTCATGCATTGTACAATTGAAACATTGGTAACACAGTTTTTACTGAGCGTTTGGTTTTAGAGTTGATAGTCTTCTGTAATTTTTCAAAGCAGGCTAAATACAAATTATTTAAATTACTAATCAGGAGGGTGATTTTTAAATAAATTATTTCAATCTTGTTTGGGTTTTTTTTGATTTCTTGAAGTTGATTTTTCCGTAGTTGTTGGCAGTCAGACATCTTGATTTCTTGACAGCAGTAACCTCTGCTAACACTGAGTTTAACTGCATGCACTGTTTGTGTGATATAGTTCAGTTTGTTAGATTCCCCAGGTTTTTTTCTTATGTTTAGTCACTTACCAGAATGTATTTGGAACAGTGATGGGACCATCATTAAAGTTTAACACAAAAATACTTTCAAAATTGAGACCTGCAACAATCTGAATATAAAGGAAAAAGAAAAAATTACCAAGCCATATTTGGATTATGAAGATTTTTTAATATTTATTTAGTGAACAGAATTTTTGTCTTTCTCTTGGAGTTCAGAACTAGTGAATTTCATTGTGTACCTCAAATTCTTTGCTAATTTTAAGAAAGACACTACACTTTTATTTTATTTTATTCCTCTGCCAGCCAGCATTGAATTTTCACTTTTGAAAGGATTCATCAGTGGATTGATCTGACTGTGTACTGTGAAATTAATAATATCTGAAATACCATGTCCAAGTTCTGACTTTAACATTAAACTCTAAACAGCCTTTTTGAGCATGTTAGATGCTTCACCAGTGAATTCTGGTGTTTCAACACTAAATTTATATAATTCAGTTGACTTAATACTTACTTGGTTTGTTTTTTTCTTTCATTAATTCCTCCTGTTTTATTCAGTAGCTTAGTTTGCATATATTTCTGTTTTAGCATTTTTGGTGCCTGAAGTCTCTCTTACTTTTTCTCATCTAGATAGGTATGTTAACCTGTATTCTTGTCATAATCAGTGCAATCTGCTTTTCAGGTGATTTTCTCTTAGAATATTTTATCTCATTGGAAATTTATGGTTTTGCAAATGTCATCCCTGTTAAGTATTAAAAGTTATTTGTCAGAAAGTGATGTTATACTAGTTTCTAGATGTTAGGGTGTACCTTATGTTTATTTTTCCAATTCAAATATAGGCAAACATGCTGGATACTTTACCAGCTGTACTGCTTTTGAGCATTTAAACAAGAACTTTCCTCTTTCCATAGGTGTTTTTGCACTGCTGCAGGCTTATGCGTTTTTGCAGTATCTGAGAGACAGATTAACAAAGCAAGAATTTCAGACATTGTTCTTCTTGGGCGTCTCACTAGCTGCTGGTACTGTATTCCTGAGTGTCATCTATTTGACATACACAGGTAAATAAATATGAAACTCATTTACCATTACAGCTTGTAAGCCAGATGATCAGCATTTGGTTTAGCCTAAAGTAGTTGTTTCAACATTTTGGCCTATTTAGTAGCAGTTTTATTTTTTGTTACTTATGATATCATAATTCCAGAAGAATTCTTAGCATCTCTGTTTGTTTCAAGGTCTTCTGAAACATGGTGGTTTGATTTGCTTTTCCATGCATAAGTCAGCAAAGTTTTCAAACTGGCATATCAAAATAAAAATTGGCTTCTAATCTCAGCATGCAGCCAAATATGTATTCAGTTGCAGTTCTTGGGGAGTGTTGATTTCATCTTCTGAAATTCACTGATCAGTATCCCTGCTTCATCAGCTGGAACAGGACTTGTTCCCTCAGCTTCTGACAGGCTGTGTGATCTGGGCTCCTGACCATCTCACAGCACTCTGATCTCTCTAGGTTTTCTTAATACTCCTCTTGCAGAAGAGGGTGCCCACATCTGGACCCTTTATCCCAGCATCTGGAAGAATGAGCTTCAGGTTTTGGACTGAAATCCTGCCTGCCACAAGGCATGTCAGCCAGTTTTTTCAATTTAGCACAGTTCCTTTTGGCCTCTGAAATGTTTTTACTTTCTATGAGCCACCAGCTGGACCCCAGTATACTGTGTACTACCTTGAGCTTGTCAGGACAGCCAGTTTTCAGCCAGTCAAATGGCCCATTTGTCCTGTCCGTTCTTCTTCAGCTATAAATGAGCAATGAGGAAAACATTTGCCAGTGTATTTCAGGAGTCTGTGCCTGTCTTCAGGAGGAGCTGAAACAGTTGCAAAGAAAGTGGAAGTAAAAATTTAAGAATCCTCTAATAGTTTTTATCTTTGATCTAATAATTATACTGTTTCTTTTCATCTTAACAATTCAACTTATCTAAAAGCCTTGTTTTATAAAATAATATGTAAAGCTTATCAGCATGTCTAATAGCAGCTTTTATACTCCATACCACAAGTAGATTCATAGGAGAGAAATAAAAGGAAACCATCATTTCATTTAGTGTTTGTATTTTGGCTATAGAGTGTTCCCAGTTTCCTGCTCTGGCATTTCAGAAAAATGAAATACTTTCTTATCAATTATGTTTTCTTTTTCTCATACTCCTTCACAGAGTATAGTTTGCTATCTGTCACATTATTTGAGAAATATTTAGTGTCGCATTGCTTTGACTTTTGGAAGCATGCGTGTCTTGATACTCAGATTGTACTTAACAAGTGCAATGTGATCCTGTAAGTGTGTTCTAAAACCAGCTTGCTTCATGGTTGGTAGATTTTATAGCCTGCCTAATGCAGTAGGTATGGTTCACATAAAAAACAAGTTCAATGAAAATTTCTTTGGGTTTGTGTTATAACTTGAGGGAGTAGAAAAATTATTGCATTTAAAAACCTAGGCAGCAAAAAGGTTTTTCTTCCTCCTCTTTTTCAGGTTATATTGCTCCTTGGAGTGGCAGATTTTATTCATTGTGGGACACTGGGTAAGTAAGGATATAAGATTTAGATATCGATAGCATTTTCCTGAAAACTAATAATCATTTACTCTCCTCATCCCGAAATCCATTTAGTATTTCAGTCAAGGAGAATCAGTTATCTAAAGAGAGTGTTTGTAGTAGCTGTTTCATGGTCTTTACAACCACTTCACTAACTTGTCTATGAAAATTCTTGCTTCTTTGCAAGTGTTTGAATGTATAATGTGTTTTTTTCTGTATGAAACTGTAGTGGGTATGTCAGCATGAAATAACTGAAAGCTGTGCCAACACTTGAGTACACATTTAAAAATTACTAAGAGCCTTAGACTATTTTCATTGTGCAATATTGCACGAAACCACAAAAATGTGGCACATATGATCTTGCACGTTGCCTCTATATTACGTTCATACATCTGTTTTGTATATATGGATGTCTGCTCTGAACAATTGTTTCATTAATGTGTGTTTTCACAAGTAAAAATCTTGTTAATCTTTTGTTTTAGTTAACCTTTGAAAATACTATGTTGGATTCTTTAGTCAGCCCAGAGAAAAGGAATAACATGAAAAGTATCTTTCTCAGATAAATATTTTAAAGTGAAATTCAATTGGTAGATTTTTTTTTTTAAGATTCAAAGTGAGGATAGAACAACTTCGAACTTTTTGCAATTCAGACTTTTTTTCAGGCTCCAAAATCCAGCTCATACAAGATTCTGTCCCAGCTGTATAATAAATGTATAGAACAAATGTCAGTAAAGAAGCCTCAGATTTACTTGAGGAATATATAGGAATATATGTTCTTTGCCTGTCTATCTGTATATACACACACACACACACACACACACATATATATATATATATANTTTGAGGGCTTGTCTACATTAGAAAAACATATTGTGTTAAAACACACAATACAGTTTTGAATGAGAACTAGATCTCAGTGAAGAAAAGGACATATGTTTGATACCTCACCATTCAATCATGGTAGCACCCTAGATTAGGTCCATATGTATAGTTGCAATATAGAGCACAGTTTTGTCCTTGTCTGCACTGAGTATTTGACATGTTGTTTAGATGACATGTGTTTCCAAGTGTAGACAAGGCCTGTTTTTTTCAGCATCTGAAAGAATGTGGGCGCATCAGTAACTGATCTGGTATTTAAAACTGTAACTTTCTTTACTAAGAAAACAAAGATATTCTGTGTAGAGGTTTTGAAATACAATGTTGAAAATTTAGGAGATTTACTGGCATTGATGATGCTTTTCAAAAATGTTGTAAAGTTGCTTCCAGAGCTCTGTGTTTGCATTTTGGTGAATTTGGCTTCATATTTAGACATACACAAATGAAACATATATAATTTTCATTGTCTTAATTATTATGGAAATAATTGTTGTTTTAAATAACTATGCACCAAATGCTGCCTAGATACAGTAAGGCCTGGGGACTTCTTTGGTATAAGAGTTTTATCAGATTTCTGCTGATTAGGGCACCTGCCATTTAAAATTGAAATGCTTCCTTTGAGATGAATTTCAGAATTCCTAATGTTTACAGGTTTTAATAATTTTATCTTTTCAAAATAATTTGAACTGAATTTTTTTTAAAAAAGGTATGCGAAAATTCACATCCCGATCATTGCCTCTGTGTCTGAGCATCAGCCTACAACATGGGTTTCCTTCTTTTTTGATCTGCATATTCTCGTGTGTACTTTCCCAGCAGGGCTGTGGTTCTGTATCAAAAACATCAATGATGAAAGAGTCTTTGGTAAGAGAAAATATTTTTAAATTATTTTGAAAAAGTTTGCCTTCAGCTTCATTTTACTTTGGTTTTGTTTGCTCAAACATGTTACGTGGCTTGTTCTAAAATATGTTCTAAAAGTGGTGTGTTTAAAGGTGATTATTAAGAGTTGCCTGCACCATGCAGTCATTAAAACAGTTTATAAAAGTGCAGAGGTTGCTGAAATGGTGATGGAGTGTAGTCCCAGGAGGTGGGATGCAGTCATTTGTTTTGTTCAGTTCTGCAGCTGGAGTTGCACGTTCTGGCAGGATACAGTTCCACAGTACAGGTCAGCCAGGAGAACAGCTCTGTGCAAAGGCAGGGTCCCTACCTTGAGCATCCTACACTCATCCCATCACAAATTTTTCAAAATGCCTTTGTTTTTCGGGTTTCCTGCTATTTTAGTGAACAGAATTTCTTGCTTTGGAACAAGTGCTAGATAAGGCACAAGCCAAAATGGAAGTGTGGGGTCTCCCTATGTCAGTGATAACTTTTTTTTTTTTCCTGCAAAGCTATATTGTGAAAGCCAGCTTCTGATTTTGAATGAGTCTTGTAGCAGTTGTAACCCATACGAAGGAGTGAAGATCACTCAGGTCTTGGACTTTTACAGGGACAGGAGGCTCCAGGCTAATACAGCTGCCTCTTAGGCTACCTAAGATGTTTGTGAGCAGTAGGAATGTTTACAATGAATGTTTGTCAAGACCAGTGCTGGGCAACTTGCTTTCAGCCTTCTACTGAAGGCTGCACCTTCCATTTAACACAGCATAAAGAGACCTATGAGTGGGGATGGAGAGCCATACTGCCTCATCACAGTGCAGAAAATATTTACATTATGTAATCTGATAAATCAGTGTCCCATGATCTCTGTGGCAAATCTTTCACAAGAGGATATTGTTAAACTGTAGCAGACAAGTTTACCACAAGAAAGCCACTATTGGATATTCCCAATCAGGGTATACAGGATTGTTTGGGATTTTTTTCTTTCCAATAAATGTATTCTTAATATTTTGTAGTATGCTGAAAATCTTGGTTTATGTTTTGTGGAAGACAAAGTGAAGGTAATACTATTCAGGAATACTTATTTCAGAATAGGGCTCACAATATCATGATACTGATCTGTATAGCATTATAATGTAGACAAGCCCCCAATTTGTCCACAGATACCTCTAACTTAATAAAAATTTAATATTCACATGAAATTGTAACACTTCCTTTTGCTTTTTCAGTTCTAATAACTTGTTTGGTCTAGAGCTGTTTGACTTTTTTAATCAAATGAGGTTACCTATTATTCCATTAGTATTGTTGGCGTATAATATTAAATTTCACTAATACTGTATCTTTTGACGCATTACTAATGAATATTGAAAATGGGGTTGTGTTATTGTTACCAGTTGTCGAGATGAATCTCAGGAAGGGTTTGAGACTTCAAAGGGATAAACGTTAGTTCAGCCGTATGTCTGTAAATTAAAAAGCAATGAAATGCAAGATGCACACTCAAGCCTTTATACACACAGATGCTCAACCCACTTCCAGAAGTAGTTTTATGGAGAGCATGTACATGTGCAGTCAGAGTGAGTATTATTTTCAAAGTGTCACCATCAGATGTGTTTCCTTACAGTTGCTCTGTATGCAATCAGCGCTGTTTACTTTGCTGGAGTGATGGTCCGCCTGATGCTCACTTTGACTCCAGTGGTCTGTATGCTGTCAGCAATTGCTTTCTCCAATGTCTTTGAGCGTTATTTGGGTGATGATATGAAGAGGGAAAATCCACCAATAGAAGACAGCAGTGATGAGGATGACAAAAGGAACCCTGGCAACCTGTATGATAAGGTGAGGGGAGGAAGCAAGAGTTAGAAAACTTGGGTTCAAATGTGGAGGATGATAGAAGTTGCCATAACAGATACATTTGTGTTTGTTTAGGCAGGCAAAGTGAGGAAACATGTGTCTGAGCAGGAAAAAACAGAAGAAGGGCTGGGTCCCAATATCAAAAACATCGTGACTATGCTGATGCTAATGTTGTTGATGATGTTTGCTGTTCACTGTACCTGGGTAACCAGCAATGCATACTCCAGCCCCAGCGTGGTTCTCGCCTCCTATAACCACGATGGGTAAGTAAGATCGTCAGTCTGAAGTGATTAAAGAGCAAAAGCCTTTTTTACTGCCATTGCATTAACAATTTACTTTAGCCTTCTTTAAATCACTCCTTATTATATAAAGGAAATGTGACCTGAATAAAAAATTATTCATACACCAATTTTCAAAAATATACAACATTTTCTGAAATAGTTAATGAAATATATAAAAATTATCCTACCCAAAGCCAATAAAAATGGTTTAAAAAAAGCCTTGAAGTGAACTGGGAAAACTTGTTTAAGAATATATATTTGACTGGAAATGTGTTTAGTCATGTCTTCAAAAGCAGTTGTGTCTTCAAAAGCACTTCAGCTTCTGGACATTCAGCTGTCAAGAGAGCTCAAACTTATGACTGCTAGTGACAAAAACCGTCAAAGGGAGCTGAACTCATAAGAGAACCCTTATTTGTGAACCCATACTTACCATGATGCAGTTAATTTGTAGGTAGTATTTGTACAGATGCAAATAATATGAACTGTTTTGCAGCACTCGGAATATCCTGGATGACTTCAGAGAAGCCTATTACTGGCTCAGACAGAACACAGACGAACACGCCAGAGTGATGTCGTGGTGGGACTATGGGTATCAGATAGCGGGAATGGCCAACCGGACAACCCTGGTGGATAACAACACTTGGAACAACAGCCACATCGCCTTGGTAAGGGTGGCAGTTTTCTATGGAGCAGAAACACCAAAATGCTTACACTGCAGTCCAGTATGAAATTGCAGATGTCTCTTAGGGTGATTGATATTAAGGAGAAATTGTATAGAGTGAGAAACAAACGTGGAAGGAACATACTTCTTTCATTTGTTAAAACTCAAGTTCAATTTTGCTTCAGAGTTTTCATTTTGTTCGCTTGGCGCTTCCAAAATTTCACTTCCACTTCAGTTTCTCTTCTTTTCTTTGGGGTGGGTAGACAAAACCTAAGGTAACCATTCCCCTTGGGATTAATGCTGTAACAGGTGGTACCACTACATTACTGGCCTGTCAAAGTAAGGATCCTTGCATTTTCAGCAGTGTCACTGCTGAGTGGATTTCTGTATGGCATGTGAAAACTGACCACATGACTTGACAAATTTTCAGACATCTGGAAAATCACAGGAAGTCATTATTTATGACTGGCTGTGGAAGTGTACCAGACTTCATGCACTTCCGTCTTCTCAAGTTTGCAGATAGACAAAATGTCTGCACCTTTAATTTCTTTTACTTCTGAAGAGTAAGTTTAAGCTTTGTGCGTGTGCTTAAGGCAGGGTGTTAGCATTGCCTGTGGTTATGGGGCACCACCTTGGGGAACCTGTGCTGTGCAATGACTCGTCATCAATCACTTTTCTTCCCAGAATGTTTTGCTACAAGGACAGAATGGGGGAAGGGCTCAAGAAATTAGGCTAATTACGATAGTTTCTTGTGTTCTTTCTGTCTTGGGTCAGTAGTGAGTACAGCTGCGGACCAGATCTGCCAAAAAGCAGTGTACAAAGCCAGCAAATTACGAAGCTGTGCTTTGAGCGGAGTCCCAAAAAATGTGTATTTGGGGAAGAGAGATCACACATACACACTTTTTACAGGGCAGGAAACTCACATTCACCTAAAGCAAGCTTGGGGAAATTGTACTGGTGGTGTTAATATCAATCTAATGTCAGTCAACATGCATTGCCATGTACTCTGAGACACTTCTGATTTGGTTGTTGACCTGACAGCATTGGTGTGTTTTGAGGGACACTCAGCTCTGTGTGCCTCCCTCTGCTACAAGAGGTAGAAATGCAGATACTGCATCCAAACTCACAGTTTCTTGCAGAATATTTCAGTTTAGGCTGGGCTTTTGCATTTCTAAATATTCACAGTGGGTTTTCTTTATCTAGAGTGAAAATGTTGGCTTTGGTTGACAAGTAGGTATTGGAGAATCCCAGAACCACAGGCTGGAAGGGAACACAGTGGGTCACATGGTCCAACCTCCCTGCTCAAGCAGGGCCATCCTGGAGCACATGGCACAGGATTCCTGAGCTTTGGTCTGGCTGTATTGATCTGTGGAGCTGTTCAATAGGCAGCTATGCAGAAATTTAAGATATTTTTGCAATGATACAGGTGGGAAAGGCAATGTCATCAAATGAGTCTGCAGCATATGAGATCATGAGAAGCCTGGATGTGGATTATGTTTTGATTATTTTTGGTGGTGTGATTGGCTACTCTGGTGATGATATTAATAAGTTCTTGTGGATGGTGAGAATAGCAGAGGGGGAACATCCCAAAGATATACGGGTAAGTGGAACCTCTACTTTTTGTTTTTTTAAAAAACCCTTTTACTTATGTTATCACTTGTCTGGGAGTGGTCACTACAGTGAAGCGAAATGTCTACTACTTAAATTGCCATTTTATTTGAAACATGTGCTGGGGTTGTTTTTCTAAAATAGTAGGAGTGCAGTGGACTATAGCCCAGTTTCTTTCAATGTTTTTGATTCTGAAAGGTCAGTAGCCTCAAAAGCTTTTCACATTTTTGCATGATACTAAAAGTAGGATTTTTTCTGTAATTCTTGTCTGTATGTCTCTCTGTGCATCATCACATGCTTGAAAAAAGTAGGAGCATTTAGACTGTTTAAACAGCATTAGAAATTTCTTCAAACTCTGTAATAGTAGGAGACAAGTGAAAGTGTTAATATTGACTTATGTATAGTTTAAGCTGTTCAAACACCTCTGAGATTGCAGAAGTCTGTAGTAATATTTTCTTAAGCCTAACAAAAACTCCTAGATATTGAGCACAGGCTTAACGGAGTAGCCCATGTGCGTACTTTCATCTTGTACTTGAGATGAAAACGGCAGAAATTTTTTGTTTAAACACAGAGAATATATGAAGTTCATCGTGACCCTGCAGATCTTGTATATTAACAATGCAGTGTTCATTGCCTTTCTGAAGAGTAGATGCTGAACTAAATTTTACAGCTTGAGGTAACTTTTCCAGAACCACTTACAATGATGTGACAAAGCTTTTAACAGCACAAAGTACAGATTTAGGAAAACTGATCCACTGGGGTCTGGGTTACAAGCAGGTAGTTTGCAACTATATCACCTTTAATGAGCATAATTTCTTTCATTTTAAGGTTACCTTAAATCAGCTTTTAAACTGTAATAGCCAGTTGAGATTCTTAGGGGTCTTTCTGTGGGGAAAGGAATGAGAAATTCCCTTAAGATTTTAGTTTGCATTGACTCTTTGTATCTTCTTTTCTTTTTAAAGGAAAGTGATTACTTTACCCCTCAGGGAGAATTCCGGGTAGACAAGGCAGGCTCTCCAACTTTGCTGAACTGCCTCATGTATAAAATGTCCTATTACAGATTTGGAGAGATGCAGGTTAGTGCTACAACTTCTTCTGAATCTTAACTGAAATGTGAGAAAACAAATATTATTTTGATGTATTTTCTATCTTTTAAATTAAGCATTGCTTGTAATAGCAGAATTTGCAGTAAGAGTGAGCTTTATAAATTAAAACACATCCTGTCATGGTCTGCTGTTTATAACCTTTAGCAAAAAGCATTTCTGCTGTTAACCCACACTTGTACTTCATTTTTTGGTGTCCTTCACGTTGCCCCAGAAGAGTATCTTGATTGCACTGTGCTGTGTGCTCACTAAAGCATCAACTGTGACATTGTGGAGAGCTTTAGATTTGTTTGTTTTAATAGCAACACGCAAGTAGAACTACTGACTGTTTAATGTCTGTCAGAAACTACATGATTTCCATCCAAGTCACATCAGTGTATAAAATAACACTACACTATGTAGTAAGTACAGCAGTTGTCACTCCCCTTTGGGAGTGCCAAACACATGGATGGAGCTAAACCTGGTTTTTTTTTCCTTTCCTTTTCTTACCTTTTTGCCCCCCAACAGGGGCCCTTCCTTCTGATGCATTAGCACAAGAATCTGTTTTTCAGTGGATTTACTTGTAGTGCAGTGGGGCCAAATTTAACTGATAATTGTGAACTGCTTCTGGATTATATGGAAAACTGTAGAAGTGCAAATTGTTGCAGTATAGGCAAGAGCACAAAGGCAGCAGCTCTGCTGAAAAAACACTGCAGGCTGCTGCACCTCAGACTGTTCTTTGAGTTGTTTCATCTCTGAATGCAGACAGGGTAGTTTTGCTGAGACATTAAGTACTGTCTCCTGTGATAGCTGTAGGAGTAAGAATGAATTTGTCCCTTGGGATCACAAAGGTTTTTCTGTGTGGTAGAGTAACCAATGCAAGAGAAGTGTTGCCCTTTGACTTGGGCCAGCTGAAGGCATTGCCTTATAGTATGAAGTTTCACAGTTTGCAGTGATTGATGTTCTGGGTTTTGTCTCAAACTAACATGCAACTTTAATTTTTGTAGCTGGATTTTCGGACACCCCCAGGATTCGACCGTACACGCAATGCAGAGATAGGCAACAAAGACATTAAATTTAAACATCTGGAGGAAGCCTTTACCTCAGAGCACTGGCTTGTTAGAATATACAAGGTCAAACAACTAGACAACAGAGAGACACTGGATCATAAACCTAGAGTAACCAACATTGTACCGAAACAGAAGTATTTGTCAAAGAAGGTGGGTTCCCAGTGAAGTAACTGAAAGGGGTCAGGAGTTTATTTTTAACACTGAATCACATAGCTGGTGAATTACATATTTCCACTAGCCAGAATGTTATGGATACTGTTCATGTTAGTGTCCAATATCAGACCTGCCTGCTGGTAATAATTGTTAATTTACTGTCTGCTTAACTAAAAAGCATGTGAAGACACAAGGCTAGATTTTTTTTAGGCAGAATGCTAACTCAACATAGAGTGTGTCACTGGCTGTTACACCTCTTAAGTCTTCATGTAACTGGAAGTATAATCTCTAAAGTACATCAATTCATGTTTCAGTAACTATGGCTCACTAAGTAAATGTGAAAGTTGCTTTCTGACTTTGTTTGAAAGTAGTGATGCCTAGAAGTTTACAAATGGCAATTTTGTATGAAATAAATTAAATATGAAACTTTTGTTGATGGAACTTTAGTGTCTGTCTGCTTACTGCTTGAAGTCATCTTCATGGTTTTAAAGTGTTTTTTGTGCTGCCCTCCTTCAGCCTATTAAGAAAGGCCTGTTCCCAGGGGAGTTGGGGAGACTGTTAGCAGCCCTCTCCTTCACATCTGTTTTCTATATGTTCAAATATATGTTGCAGAAGGAACTCCAGAACCCTGTCTAACAAACTAGTATAGGCAAGTAGACTTACACTGTGTCATGGAAATAAAAGTAAAGAACGTCCTCTGCAAGTAGAGAATGTTAAATGTAAAGATGCTTATTTCTGTGATTTGATGGGAAGTGCATAAAATAAGGGATTTGGGAGTTGCCACTGAAGCTAGACATATCTTGAAATGATAAGCTTTATTATGCCTGTCATACACTTAACATTGTAACATTTGATCTTAAATTACAAGCAAGGCTGTATTTATCTATGATAGGTGCACCACCCCACTTGAGCCTTGGATGTGTAAATTTTCTGTCTAGAAGTTGATACATTTTCTGAAGGCTGCAGTACAAACAGACTGCAGTAAAGTACTTCCCATTAAGAAATCAGAGAACCGGTGGAGAGCATGGGGCAGGTGTCCAAACTAGGATTTCTTAAATACATTCCATGGGCTCCTCAGTACCCAGTTTTTTAGCAGTTGCTTCCTTACTGGAAATTCAGTCCATTTCCTGTCATTAAGAATGACATTGCTGAAGCTCAGAGATACAGTACGTGTCTGAATATTACATATTAGTTTGTATCTATCTCACGTTGGTGTCATGTTGATTAAATGCAATTTTTTTAAAATAATAATAGACCCTACTGGTAAGCATAGCAAAGTGCAGCAAGGGTGGGAGCTGCCTCCTGGCAGGTGTGTTGAATGTACAATTCTATCTGCCACAAAGTGTGTACACAAATTTTAAGTTAATTTTACCTATGACCAACATTAATGGTCCCCTCCATTACTACCTTTCAAAAAAAAAACTAAAACAGGCTGATAAAGGAATGTGCAGGAAGCGCTAACTAAGCAACCTACAAACCAACAGCGGAGTTTAGAAAACTAAAATGGGATTTTTCAGGTTCTTTTTCTTTTGAGAAATGCTGCTTTGAGCAAATACTTCTACCCAACTTTTAAGAAAATCAAATAGTGCAAAAGATGCAAGAAGGTATTTCCAAACAAAACTAAGACTTACACCAGTTTTGCTCTTTGGGCATATTAGAATTTTATCATGTTGGTTAATTATTAATTCTGCTTCAGCACATACTTTGAAAAGAATTCTGCAGATCTGGTAGACAGGGTTACAGAAGCACATCTTGTGCAAAAGCAACTGTTAAGCAGGAATTAACAATCCCAACATTAAAAATAATAACTGGATAATGCCTAGTTGAGGGTTTAGCATTTAAGCTCTCTAAAATCAATCTTAAGTTCAGGCATTGAGTGCACATCATTAGACCGCGGTCAAGACTAAATCATTAACTAATAATTGTTGTTCTGTTTTTCTTTTTAGACCTCCAAAAGGAAGCGTGGCTACATTAAGAATAAACTAATTTTAAAGAAAGGCAAGAGACCCAACAGGAAGACAGTTTAAACACACTGTTCTGATTGCTAATACGAAGCAGTTGTCCTTGAGATAACCAGTCTTTGCCTTTAGCTCAAATCATGTTTCACAGCAACATGAGGGTACAGAACCATCATTGGTCCAGATTATTGTACAAAATTTTCAGGCAATGTCTGATTAAAAATATTGGCTTATTGAGAACAGCTGTTTTAGATTTGTAATGTGAAGCAAGACAGAGCTGCTATCCAAGTCTAGCAGCATTTTTTTTATTGGTACATATTATCCTTCAAATCTGTTGAAAATTTGGACTGACTTTACCAAAGAACCCTGTAATTTGGTCCTTGGCACATGCATTACTTGTCAATCTTTTCTGGAGAACACTGTTCAGCTGAATAGCAGCAGTATGAAAACTGGAATGGTGACATCTGAAAATGACTCTTTTTCAACAAGAAAGAGATGGCAGAGCTCTCTCAAATTCAACTTGCAAAACAAGTTACTCCCATGATTACTTTTCAATGGTTTCTTTCAATGTCCTTTTACTCTTGCTGCAGGCTGGTTTTGAGCTGGAGTGTAAGAAGCAAAGCTGCAGTTTTCACAAGTGGTGACAGGACAGATTAATTGGACAAGCTACTTTTGTTCAACACGGGATTGCAGTATTGCTGCCTTACACTGTCATTTCACAAGGTAGACAAGGCAAATCTTGCACACTGTAGATACAAGGGCTAAATTTGTAACCTCCTGGAAGATCTGAAACGACAGTAATGAATGCTATAACAACATACAACTGAGCACCATGGAGCTGCTGGTGCTTCAGAACAGAAATTAAACTATTTTAGGTGAATGTTTACATTGGTTAAACAAGTATAGCCTGGTTATTGGGGAAAAGAAGGTTGATGGGTGTACAAAACCCCTTTTCTGTGGCTATCAGAGGTAGAAGATTTGCAAACCTGTTCAGCCCTCACTGCCTTTCTGGCGAGGGTAGAAGTTTTTCTGGAAATCTGTTTCTCTGCATTTTATTTGGAGTGCTTAAATCAATTGAAGAAATTCCTGCTCTAGTGCTATTTGCTTTGTCTGTCTTTTATACTGGTTTCAGTTTGGTTTTTCTTTAAGTGGTGAAAACTGTCAGATTAAATGCACTAAAATATAAATGGAGACTGAACGTGTTCACTTTCCAGATATAAGGAAACTTTATACAGACTTGAAATTTTTCTTTAATTAAAATTGTTTTTTTGCAGTTTGTTTTCCTGCCACAGGTTGTAACTTTTTATAGAAACAACTCTTGCATCAATAACTTGATGTAAAATGCAGAATAGTATGTACCTTTCATGAAGAAAATGTAAATTTACAGTGTTCCGTGAGAATGTTACTGCTGACTTCTTTCCCAAGGTGTAGAATATTTTTTTGATTTATGAACTCATTTTTGACTCCAGTGGTTTATACAGACCAATACTACAGCTGCAACATTTTCACAAAAGTAATTAAATCTGGATTTCTGGCCCCTGTCGTTTGAAGATTTCATTTTATTTTGTTGCTTTAAAGCTCAATGCAGACCAGTTGTCAACTGTAGGGGAAAAATAAAGTTAATTCAAGTTTTGTGTTAAGGCTGTTGTGTCATTTTTGTTGTGATTAACTTGATAACACATTGCTTGTAGTCCTAGTCATAAATTAAGACATTAGAATTCTTTATTGCACATCTCCTGACTTCACCAAGCTGCTGTAGTGAAGTCACAGCATCCTCTTAACTCCCTCCAGCTTAAACTAAGCCAAATCTAGGGCCTCTGCTGTGATGAAATGAAGGTGGCTGTCATATTTCCCGGGAAGAGCAGCCTGCCTTCCCAACTGCAGGTTGCAGCAACTCCTTCCAGCATCTGGAGCTCCTCAAGCTGCTACAGCTGCTCTCCCACCAGCAGAAGGGTTGATTGATGATGTGATGCACGATTTCTAGTGTTGTGCTGCTTCCGAGCCAATCTGCATCCTGACCATGGGTAAGAAATAAGGCATCTAACATTTGGAAGAGCACCTGAAAGGCAGCAGGACAGAGGCTGCCAGTCAGTCTGTGGCTTGGCAGTAACTCAGCCTTGTTTTAAAAAAGGAAATACAAGACTACCCTCCCCTCTTCAGGTACCTTTACATTTGGACAGACTGTATTCAGCCTTAGGTGACAGTGTTCTCTTTAACAGAAGAAACAACTGAATCTGAGGCATGTGAAATAAAAATAAGCCAACTGCAGGGATCGCAGCCAGCCTGCGCCAGAAGTTGCCTACTACTTACCTGAGCTTTATTTATTTCTTAAATCTAACATGACTTCAAGAATTCTGCCAATGTTCTGCAGTTAAAATGAAATAAAAAGTTGGGAGTCTTTGAAGCATCCACTTGGAAAAAGCAACATTACAAAGAAGAATTGGCACTGTCTCACCTTCCTTGGTTCCTCAGGAATCAGCATACTGTGTATGTTTACAGCTGGATATTGGAATCAAACAGCTAAACTTAACTCCTGCCTCTTTCGGAGAACTGAACTGCTTTTCTACCACCACTGACTATCAGCATCTTCCCTCTTCATCACACACACCTCCCAGACTAGTTTCTTTCCTTAACTCCAGCCATCCTTTGTCCTTTTGTTGTTCTACTACATCAAATTTTGAAGTATAATTGCCACAAAACAGTAAAAATAAAATAAAATAAAACGAAGCACAACAGAAGAACGTGAGCCAGGCTCAGGTCAGCAGTTGCTAAGGAACTAAAGCTGCAAGTGTCTAGAACTCAATACTGCACAGGTTCTGTATTCTCCTAATCATTACTGGTGGGAGCAGTGAGGCAGACAGTGCTGTTGTAACCTCAGAAGAACTATTGTGACTTGCATAAGTAATTTCATAACAAGGAGAAAAGTTGTTAATTAAATATCTTGATAGATTTACTCTTAAAGAAGCAGCTGAATGCTTTGACAGAGCCCCTGGTACATACCAGTCTCATCAGGAGTAAAAACTGAAAAAAAATCCTATTTGGCCGTGACTAAAATGCCCTCACATCTTTAACCCAAGTGGATAAACTGCTCAAAAAGGGGGCCTTGAAGCAACGCCACGGAAGGCAAGGAACAGGGCTGGGTAGTGTTTCCTGCTCTATTTATAGGCAGTGTTGTTTTCTGTTTTGCATAAAGTGTTCCAGCAAGATTGTTTCCAGCACTGTGGATGAATGTTTAAAGAAAACCAGAAGGGCATTATCTAACACTTGAAAAATGCTGACCACGATCTGTGTGGCTCCTCTAAGAACATTTTTTCTCTTCATGCAAGTGTCCAATGCTGCAATAATGTAGAGTTGTGTTTTAAGAGGTTCTAATCAAGAATCTCTGTTGGTGATAAAGATTAAATGAAATGGGATTTTCAGAAGCAAGGGTACACCTTTACCTGTTTCCTTTTTACTTGCCAAAATGAAGCAGATGCTCCCCAGCCTTTCCTAATGCTGCTGTTGCTGCCCAGCCCCATTTTCCCTGGGTAGAACTATCCAATTTAAACAAAAAACTTACCTTCAGAGTGTCTGGGAGAATAAGCAGGGTGGAAAAGCCCCACACCGAACCCGGATTAACCTGGCAAATCACTTCCATGGGAACCATGCTCGGGTGTCATACACAGCTCCTGGACAGTCAGTGACTGACACCACTGAACTAAGCCTTCCATGGAAAGAGAAAGGGCATCCCAGTACTAAATGAAACAAATCTTTTATTCATGAGCATTCTCATTTTAAATTCACAAATTATGAAAGGAAGGCAAATCAGAAGAGACTGCCAGAGCATCTTTTAAATGATAAAGGTATAAATTTTCTTTCTGAACATTTCTAATTTAAGAAAGAAAAAGGTTGCATAGGCTTTCTACAGGTGTGCACAAAAAAAAAATTAAGTACATGGAAGTTTTTACATTACAATTCAGTGTACATCAGCTACTTGAAAAGGAAAGTATTTACTTGCAATTCCAAGACAGCTATTGGAATGACCTACAGAATAAGGCTTATGAATATTTACTTTTCAGTCCTGCAAAATATACTGAACGCATACTATCAGAAAAATAAAATGACACTTGTGGATCTTGTTCTGGGATCTCTCAATGATGGGATCTTTTTCTGAAAGGACTTTTTATGTTCGTGTCTCCCAAGTTAATCTGGGAAAGAAGCACTGGTAATGGCATCAGGGGATTCTTCATAGCATCAGAACGGAACAAAACATTGGCCAGAGCACAAGTGGAATGTCCTCGGCATGCAGAAACAGCCAACCATGCAGACAGAGAAAATCTTCAATAAATTACAAGCAGAAAATTATTCAAATTTCTCCTCAAAAGAACAGCTACAGCATCTCTGTAGCCTTGACAGTCACACCATCCCAGCTGAAAGAGATCTACTCCTTCAGGGGCCCAGGCCTGCATGCCTGAGACACGGAGGTTTGCAATGGCTATTTAGTGAGTATGTGTCTTGTTCTTTGGTGTGTGAGAGAGTTCTGGGAGGATGTTCCATGGGTTTAACTCTGCTTTTTCCATTGTTCTTTGTGATGATACTACAAACTGTAGGAATACTTTTAGGTACTTATCAGACTAATCTCTAGAACAAGAGTGGATCCATTATAAAGTGAATTCTTGCAGGTGATAAAGTACAAGTGTCCCAGATGATACTCGTAGAAGTCCAGTGATTACTGCAACAGCATCATTTTGGTTTTGTTACAGATAACTGTTACATCAGCTATTCCTAAAAAATAAGATTTTTTTTTCCTCTTAAAAAAAAAGTGTCAGTTACAAAACCAAGCTCATACAATCCACTTTTTTTTAAAAAATAGGATTTAAATCATTTAAAACATGAATCTCTCTAATGTGCAAAAAAAAAAAAAAAAGACAAGAGGACTAAATAGATTTAGGAGGAAAAGTAGCCACACCTTCATTAAATAGAGATCTGAAGTTCAAATCCAAAGGAACAACTAATGGAATGTTTCCTTGTGCACACACGTCCTCCGCTCAGCCTTCTGAGCTGCCCAAGAGATTTTGACATCTACTGAACAAACGAAATGCAGGATGCACAAAGACAGATGTGAGCAGTGCTTTGACTGAGATATCTCTGTAGTATAAGCATAAGTCAGTGTATGAACAAAGCAGACAAAAGGCACAAAATTACTCAGCTCTACAGACGGGCATCCATGCTACTGTGTGTTGGAAATACAGAGGTTTCATTACGGGGCACTGTGAAAAGAAGCACTGAGCACATTTTACATGTGCCTTTTGCTGTTACCTCTCTCAAATACATCTTCACTTCCAACAAATACAAACTAAAAAGTGACAAAGCCTTAACACACTCCTAGAATCCACTTGTCAGTGTCGCAGTGGGTACCTCACAAAGCAAGATCAAGTGACAGATTTTTTACTTTTTAACACTACAAAACAAATTGTGTCCCATTTCATTTGTTTCATTCATAAAGTTATTGTCTCAGTGGAATAATTTACTAAATTGTTACTTTTATATGAGGGAATAATTTATCTGGGAAGGCTAGTTATATCACCTCTACTCATCCAGATGTTTTATCAGGAGCAATCCCATTTAGTGGAACATATAAGCCAGAAGTGTTGGCATGATAGCAGCCAGAGAACATTACACAGCAAGATCAAAGTTACCAGAGCAGCTGGCTCAGGGGTGGTGACCAGAGATCAACAGCTGGAGCATGAATAGACAAAGCAGCGAGGACACAACGGGTTAGTGTGAAGAACAACGTTCTAGAGAAGGTATTGCTACTTCTTATAGGGTGGCAGGAAATTCACACTCGTCAGTGACAGCAAACACGCTCTGAAATCAGCAACCCAGAGCGAGCACAGCCAGTGGATCATTCTTATGTCAAAGTGAGTTACTCGCTGATTGGTCAGACAGATCGACTGCCATTACGAGACACGTCAAATTTTAAGTGCAAAACATTTTTGGCAAAAGTGAAAAATAGAAAAACCTTAACCAGTACTAATAAAAAAGTATTTTCTTAAATACCAGCACAGGGCCTGATCCTGCAAGCTCACAACTCAGGGAACCCCGGCCGAGTCCAGCCAGGGTTCTGTGCCCTAACACTTGGAGGAAAAGGTCTTTGAGTCGCTATTGGTGTTGGTACTGTTTACATGTAGTGTAAATAACACACACAACACATGCACACCGTGGGTACTTGGGGACGTGTGCCTGTGTGCCTGTGGATCTGCAACCCTCAAATGGTTCCTGAATAAACTCGAGCTTGTGGTTATTTTGAGATGCATCATTCACAGTACATAGCTTCCCGTGGTGATCTTCCGGGAACAGGACCTATCCAAGGACATCCTGAAGTTACATACTGTATCATTTTAATGCCTTTCAGGTAAAGTTACGAGGCAACTGCTCTCTCCTGTCAATGAGTCTTCCACAGAGGATTCACATACAGCCAACCGTCGCCCTGTAAGAAAATTAAGCAGAGTTTACAAACAAGATTTATAAATACCGGATCCGTGTATGTCCACACAGAAGCTAAAATAAGACCAAACAAGAAGCTATCCCTGTCACCTGAAAATTCTGTGTTTAATGAGTTGACAAGTAATGTGGGCGGGAGGGAAAAAATTACAAAGGGGTAGAGATGCAATGAATAGAGATGCAAGAGATGCTGATTTAAATAGCAGCTAATGGAACAATTCCCTCAGTCAGTCTCATTTCCCTCCACCTTTCCTCCAAGAAAGGGGAAAGATGAACTTGGTAAAATCTGTTTCCTTTCACACAGATGAAACCCAAGACTGTGTTTAGGATGTCAATGCTTACTTACACTGGATAAATCTCCCTAGATTGTGCTCATTTTAGTATGCTAAGATTATAGGGGAAGTGAATATTCAGAATTTGAGAAGTAAGGGCTGGATTTTACAGAAAAGCACACCACTTTATGTGCCTAACATTAGGCACCAAAAATCCAGATCAAAATAAATCTAACTGAAGAAAAGTGAACATGTTCACAACATAGACATGGAAAAGCTCACTGCTCCCCTTTAAGAGACAGACTGTCAAAAAGAAAATTTAAGCAATCAGTGGTACATAACACTAGCCCATTACAAAATCCACAGACATTCACTCATCCCCTGTGCAGGAACTTGCTAAAGGGTCTCTAAACCAAGAGACTCCAAGTACCTCTTTGGCAAAGTATTTGGGTTTCCAGGGAGTTGTGAGTGCCGCGCGCTGCCTCTCCTCCGCTCGCTGTCTCTCTTCCAGGCGGTGCTTGTGCTCCGTGGCGGCATCGATGTTCCCCTCCTTCAGAGAGTTGGTGACGTGCTGCCACAGGCGCCTGCCCCGGGAGAAGGAGCACAAGGGAGGGTGAGAACGGCACTGCCACAGCCCAGTGCTGCTGGACACCAGATTGGTGAGGTGCGGCCAAGGCCACACTATCCATGCCAGTTTTCCAAGTCCCACAGCTTGGGAACCATCACTCTCCTAGGATATTCATGACATTTGTGGACTAGATTTTCAGAGTCACTCAACTCCCAGTATTTTGGCATGCAATTTTCTCAGCAGACTCTGTTTATGTTCTCTTCACCACCTTTTTTCTCAAAGCAGGTATATTTATTTTTACCATTTCCAGTTCACATTCCTGATGTTCCTCCACCCCTCAAATGACAGGCATTTAATTCTGCATTTTTTTTTGCAGGTAAATTATTGAATTATAAGGGAGCATCAGCGAAAACCCAAGAGTGCATTGAACTGGGACACTGACTGGTCCAATGAGGTCACTAACAGAGGAACTGATTCTAGGGAGCCCATCTAGGTCTGTGTTCTGTATTCCCAGTTAAAATGTTTACCAGCACAGAGCTACACATTTCTCCCACAGCTGACCACACTCAGATACAGTGCCTTAGATCAGCCTGACAGAAACTTTGCCCAGAAAAGCACTGAGAAAAAACCCTCATAGAATGGTTTGGGTTGGAAGAGACCTTAAAGATCCTCTAGTTCAATCCTCCCTGCCACGGACAGGGACACCTCCCACTAGACCAGGCTGCTCACAGCCCCATCCAAACTGGCCTTGAACACTGCCAGGGACAAGGCATCCACACCTTCTGGGCAACCTGTTCCAGTGCCTCACCACCCTCACAGTAAAGAATTCCTTCCTAATATCTAATCCAAACTGCTCTCTGTCTGAAACCAACCATAGCTTTCACACATGTCCAGGGCTGTTTAAATGAGATTGTGTTTACTGTTGATAAACTGCAGATCCTGCAGAGCCACTGGATGGATGCAATCTGCTGACTAGTATCTAAAAAACACAATAAATATACTGAAAAGCTACTGGCTTCCTTATTTACTACAATCTTTATGTTCCACACTACAGGGGAAAAATGAGTTTGTGAATAAGCAAGTAGTCTAGAAAGCAGACAAATTGTATCTGACCCTGCACAATGACTCAAGACACCTTTGTAAAATAAAAAGACATTTACAGATAATAAAATGTAGTTTAACTCATATTTTTAAAACTGCCAATAAAATGTTCCTAAATTCAATTAAAGTATTGATTTTTCTGAAGATAAACATCGACAGTTATTGACAGTGAATACAGATCAGGTTTTTTTCTAATGCACCGAGTCAGGCACTTGATGTAAGTGCCAAGAGCCTAAAACCACCTGTATGCCTGTCTTTATATCTCATTCTGCCTCACATTTTATATAAGTGTATACTAATATATATTCTAAAATATATAAAACGTGAAGTACCAGTTTCAATGATATGCAACATATATATACCAGCTTGAATTGCTTGCAACAAACTGACTGATTTGCCTACCATGTTGCAATCACTCCAAGAAGCAGGTGAAAACACTTCATTACCATTTTCCAGATGCTCATTAAAACAAATACAGGCATTTCCCCATCTACAAAATTGATGTACTTGTCACTACAGTGTAATTTATGCTCCAAGGAGCCAATAAACAGCCTCAGCTCTCTGTACCCAGATTTCTGTGCTCTAGGAAGCAAGGAATTTTTGAACCACAGCACTCAGACCTGCACTTGGCTTCCCTGCTCTGTTCCCACCCAAAGTTCAGGAAAGCACTGCAAAGCCTCTGCCCTTACCTCGATTCCAGCGGCCCTTGGTTTGCTATGGGCCTGATCTTTTTCCTGATAACAGGCAGTTTGGTGGTGTCAATCACTTTGGTGTCTCCATTGCTGTAAGTGAATTCCAGGGTGCCATTCCATTCTCCCTGTGCCTTGCACACAATGGTGTTCGTTGGATTGTGCTTCACTTCAGCTGTAACCCTGATTCAAGAGGGAAGTAAAAACAGACCACAGAAATAACTGGTACCATTTATTATCAGCACATGAAAGCACTACCTTGCTAAGAGTCAAGCAGCTTTCTACCTCCCCAAATCAATTATTCAAGCAAAGTAGAGATGCTGCCTCCAGAAAGGACTCATCCCAGGAAAGCTCTTCTGACACAGCAACAGCTTTGGGATGACATTCTAGCTAAGTACAGTAGCAACCCAACTTAAAATTCTGATAGCTCAAGCCCAGACTAAATGGTTACCTCAGCAGCCTGAAAAACAATCCCTGACATTCATGTGACATTTTCAATACATGATACTTTCACACCTGAACATAATGCTGTCAGAGACCCATGTCTCTGGTATAGGTATCTTTGGGTATCTTTACTTTCTTCTTTAGCTCTGCGAGTTCACTTCTCAGCTGCTGAGAGGCAATGATTGAAGCCACCTCACCAGTCAAAGAACTGGTCTGAGAGTGAGCAAAATAGACAGGTAGGACTGGAAAACTGAAATGCAGGGAGAAGTTTTATGTATGTGTCCATGAGCATGCACACATGGGCTTTAGAACGCCATGTAAAGTAATCTGTTAACTCAATTTTTTAATTACTAAAGTAATACAGCACAACTTTCCCAAATGTTTACTCACCCTGATGGCACAATTTATTAATCTACAATTTTTAAAGAAAAACCCTGTCAAAACAGCCCCATGTGGACATTTACCTGAACACAAAATTGAAATGGTTGACACACATATGGAAGAATAGTTACACCATCTGAAATAAAACAGAGGTAACCGTGCAAAGCACAGTCTCCTCTGGACACTGCAACAATCCACAGCAGAACAAGAAAGGGATCTGAGGTTAATAACTGGGACATCAACTTGAGCATGGAAGCAAGACAAGAGGCTGTCTTGCACAGAGCCTCTTCGCACCCTTAGTAAAGGGAACCAAAGAAGGTAAATAACATTTCCACCATCTGGAATTTCAGTGCAAAGGTGGGAGTCCCCAGTAGGGTGCTACTACTGTGGGCAATGACACTTTTGCTTCTCTGCTCCTTTCAGGAGCTCCACCTGGAACACCAGTTCATCTACAAGACTCACACAGAAGCAGCAGCTGGGGTAGCAGAAATATTGCCTTTTCCACATACATTTTTCTGATCCTATGCTTACAGCAACTTTTACAAGCAACAAAGCCTGGAGAGATACATTCACTTTATTTCAATGAGAGAAATACATCCAATTCAGTTAAACAACATAATATGTATTGCTACAATAAACTGCCCTAGAGCTTTAAGCCATCTTCAGCACTAATAGGAAAAGAACTTCAGCTATCTGTTTATAAAATACTGCAACAGAAGAACTGAACAGATGCCAAAGAGCCTCTCCCCTGAAATCCAGCAGCAGGCAAACAAGAGTAAGACAGTGATTGCTGTACCTGTGGACCTTCCCTCCATAGAAGGGCTTGGTGTGGAACGTGACCGTGGCAGAATAGCCCGTTCTGGCACAATTGATGTTGACTTTCCCTCCAAGCTCCACCCACGGGATGGTAAGGATTGAGCGAGCATAGGCACTGGGCAGGGTGAAGACATACTCCTCCTCATGTTCCAGCAAGTGAAGAACACCTGTGCAGGAGGAGGAGAAAGAGAGGTGATAAAAGGTCTTCTGATAAGACCTGACTGTCACTGATCAATTACCACCATCAAAATGCACCTCCACGGAGAGCACATGCAGCTCTCCTTGATGCTGTGAAAGGCTCTAAGTCTCTGTGGGTATAACAAGAAAATATGGCATCTACAAATTTCCCATTAACTTTGCTCCTAATTTCCAAATGCCTGGTTTCTCACACAGGCTTTGAAAAAATCTTGCATAATCAAAGAGGTGCCCAGCAGGGACACTGCTCTACTAGCACCAAGTCCAATGTCTCTACCAGGCAGAGAAAATTACTGGTGATTCCATCTCTTTCTGTAAAGGTTCCTCCACCCTCAGCACTATGAGGCTGTAACTAAAAACAACACACAACAGCAGCAGTTTTTCAACATTACTTGGAAGTTGCACAAAGAAAGTTGCTTTCCTGATCAGACCTTTGCAGCTTCCCCGGGGGCTAAGGATACAACTCTATCCCCATAAAAACTGTAGTTTGGTCTTCAGGATAACAGGACATAAGACCAGGAAAAGAGCACCATAAACCTTGCACGCAAAATTAGATCATGCCAAATGGCTGCAGTGTATTTTTTATTAGAGTTTTACAGTCTTTTGTGTCCCATTTACTAACTGCCTAAAGGCAAAAATGACAGCTTTGAAAATATTTTTTCACAACAAGAACTGAAAATAACCTATCACAGGAAGAACTCAGAACCCAGAAATATTTGGAAAAAAAAAAAAAGAAAGGAACATTATTTTGACACAGTAATAGTATCTGTTTAGTAGCAAGATAAGCTTCAGCCCATTTGCCCTCACCCTGGGGCAGGCAGGGGAAGAACACACTGTTAGTGGTACTGATTAATCTATCTGTTTAAGGGAATACTGACACTACTTTTTCAAAGTGATCACACATTTAATGATGAAAAAGCATTAAATAGGAACACAACACTACTGCTGCCAATATAAAAATATGCCTTTAATGCTGCATGGAAACACAAACTTAAATTAAAACACACTCAAAATTAAAAGCACAGAGCTCTAAGAGAGACCTGATCTTGAATATTGGCTCCAGCTAACAAAACTAAATACAGGCACAGCAAACTCTGCAATCTGTCACTTCTGCCTTCTGAAACTATTTCACAGGAAAACATTTGCAAACCAGAACAGCTTCATGCAGTTGTTCTCAGAACCTCTGCAACCTCAGCCTCCCAGCAGCGACACAGCCGGCACGTCCACTCCAGCAGGTCTGACACAAGGAGCTGGGAGTGCAAAAGCACACAGAAAAGCCATGTCTTAAAAGGACCTTTCATCATTTCATCTTGGCAAGTTACAAGTTCCTCGTGTCATGTGCTTTCCCTCACCAGCAGGGAAAGGCCAGGAGGACACAGCCAGAGCACACACACACGTTTTGCCTCAAGCTTCCTCGGCTTCACACCTGCAGAGACATCCAAGCTGAACACTCTGCAGGAAGGCTGAACTACCCAACTCACCCTGGACACGCAGCTGGAAAGAACTTACACTCAAAAAACTACTCTGGTTATCAAACTCATTAAATGGATGCTATAATAGCATTAAGTTAATAAAGAACAATTGTAGAATCACAGAATGGCCTGGGTTGGAAGGGACCTTAAAGATCATCGAGTTTCAACCCCCCTGCCATGGGCAGGGACGCCTTCCACCAGACCAGGCTGCTCAGAGCCCCATCCAACCTGGCCTTGAAGATTTCCAGGGATGGGGCATCCACAATTTCTTTGGGCAGCCTGTTCCAACACCTCAATAGCCCCAGAGTAAAGAATTTTTTCCTAATATCTAGGCTAAACCTACTCTCTTTCATTTTAAAGCCATTCCCCCTTCTCCTGTCGCTACATGCCCTTGTAAAAAGTCTCCCTCCCCCTCCCACCCTCCTCTGATCATCACTGTGTGTGATGTTCCTCACGTGAGAGGAAACTGGTATGATACACGCAATTTCCTCATGGGCCAGTGTAGGTTTGCGTCTGTCCCCAGATGGGATCAAGAGCTTTTTCTCCCCAGTCAGGTGGGAGGGGCTCAGAGCTGCAGTGCTGCCAAGCACATTTAAAGTAAAAAGCAAACAGCAGCAGTGACCTTCAATGTAAATATTTAACCACCACAGCAGGTTAGATATTAAAAACTGAAGCCAGCTCTCTTGGCAGTATTTTTAGCACCCGGTAGCATATTTTCTGAATTCCTTGAACACCTGAATAAATACATTTTTTAATGAAGTGCTATCTCACTTGAAATATGACTCCAGCTCCATAATTGCAGTCTAAAAGAGATTAAAGGGCAGATCTGAAATACTCATGACTTGATAATACTTTTAGTATTAACCCGACTGTTTTGCAGTCCATAGTTCGCAGAGCCCACATGCAAAACCTCATTTAAGTGAAGCCCCACAAACACCATGCCTGCATCACCACATCTGAACAGAGACCTGTGGTCCCTTAGGGGAGAAGAAGCCAAAACATTTGTAACAGGTACCACAATTTGAATTAACTCCCTAACCTGCCAAATTTCAATCTCAAGAAATTAAAAGCCAATTAACTGAAAACTAACAGTTACTTTACAATGTGTAATTTTAACATCTGCTTACAATCATTACATGGCAACTGATCTTTAAAAGCAACTGCTGGAAAATACACAGGCTATTTTACTTCCCTTGCTTCCCTGCTGTAAGGGATGATTCAAGTTTAGTTTAAAAATGGCTATAAGTAAATACACATGAAAAGTTGTACAATATTCTCCCATTTTTAGTTTTTTCTTCTCATATCAAAGAGTTCTTTCAAAAACTTCCAATTCCTTTTAAAAAAAATCTAAAGTATTTGTAGGCAACAATTACATAAGGAAGAATACACCAGACCAGTATTCTGGGAGGAAGAGTGGATTTAGTAATCTAGTTCATTAGGAAAAAATGCTCCAGAAAATGGTGAATTTGTTATAAACCATTGCAGGATGTCAAAATTCCCCCTTGAAACGTCCTCAACACCATTTACTCCTCCTTTTGACTACAGCAATGTATTCAGAGTCACACCCCTATCCATGACCCCTCAGCCTGCATTAAAGGAAGCGATGGGCCTGGCATATCACTCTCCCAGTTTGACTCTTACATGTCCCTCACTGATGCTGCAGCTTTGTGAATTGATTTCCCAGTAACACATATTGACAAAAAAACCCAGAGGAGGCTCTGGATCAATAAGCTGCAGAAGAGACATGTGGGATTTAATGCTTCCCACTGCCTGCATGGAGATCAATCTGAACAACAAATGGCACGTGGGACACCCAGGGCAGTTTCCTTATTTAAGAAGCTCTTCACCCTGTCTGTGTTTCTCATAATACACAAAGAGGAGCAAGTTACGTGTGGGATGAGCCCCACACAGTTGGTGAGCATCACCAACTGCCCAGATCCCCCCAGCAAAACAGGAAATGCCAGAGCTGGGCTCTTATTGTCTCAAACCTTCCAGGCAGCTGTGCTGAGCACTGCTCATTTCTCAAAGACTGGAACCATTTGCTAAATTAAGTAATGAGTGCCATGCTATATGAAAATGGTTTTAAAAACACTGGGCTAAAAAACATTAACACAAAAATGAGCTACTTAGGTAGCTCTAATTGCATGGAGCAATCAAGCTTTGGGACTGGTAAATTTAAAAGTCAGTTATTTCTCAGTACTAGAAATTACAGACCTGTACATCTATTAATACATACACATACATGTATTTGAACAGAAGGAAAAAAAAAAGAAAAAAGAAAAAACAAGGAAAAAAAAAAAAAGAAAGAAAAAAAAAAGAGGAAAAAACATTCATTGCTTTCTTTTAAATTTACCCTGGAAAGAGCACTGAACCTTTTACCCACCTATCAGATCTTTTCAAGCTGATTTTCAATTTAGAAAAAATAATTTTTGGAAGCCTATACCTCACTACTTTTTAAAACATTTGAAATAGCAGAAGTCAAAATACCAGGCGTAAGTAGACACTTGACAGTACAGAGCAATCCATTTAAATGTACTTTATGCTCTCCACGAAATTAACCCATAAATCAAAGATGACACTTTTCGTTGGATTTTGCTGCTCTGAACCAAAATCCAAGAGCAGAAAAGGAATGGGCACAGCTGACACTGAGGTGTGCTCACCACAGCATCCTTACCCTACAACCAGTATCCATTTAAAGATTCTATGGACCACATAAAAACCATTAAATATTTATATTGACTTTTTCATCCTTTGATAATTTAAATCTTAATGTGACCCTTTTCATTACAGCCTCATCTCCTCCCTCACTCTTTCATTAGTACATAATTAACATTAACCAGAATTAGGGACTGCACATGCAGCCTAAGTTCTTTTATGCAAAATACCCTCTTTTCTATTCCGGGTGACTTTCTCATGAGGAAACTTAGTGCTGACTACTCTGAAGAATGGGAGTTTTGTCATACAGCAAAGAAAAGTTGCAAGATTTCATTAGCAAGCCAGATTTAGACCACTCATAACCACAGATGAAGAAAGGCTAGCATATAAAACAGCTCCCCACATGGATTTCCAGCAGTGCATCTCTGCAGCTGATACTTACTTTGAATCAACAAACAAAAACCACAGACAGGAAGAAAAAACCTAAGTCACTTTGAGGTGCAACACACACAAAAAAATTACACTACTGAGACAGTGAGCTGTAGCCTTTGTGTGCCGAGACCACACCATCCTTAAATCCCCTAATTCTTTCAATTCCTTTGTAAACCTTTGTACTTCCGTGACATTCTATCACAGCTTCTAATAAAAAGCATAAAAAGCCATGTGCTCTATACATCTAAGGACTTTCTATAAAAATATGATTCAAAGCCTCCACAGACAAATTACCATTGCCATATTCCTTACACACTATAAAAATTCACACCTTACACACTACCAAAAATTCAGTACTTCTTTATTTCTGTAAATAGCCAACTGCAGTAGAAAAAGCTTCACTGAACTGCTGGAAGGACACACTGTATTGTTCAGTAGAGAGCAAATTTTCAAAACAAACCACAGTTGCTTGTGTTCAACATTAGGCTACAATGAAGTTTCTGGTCATTGTCACAGAATCACAGAATGGCCTGTGTTAGAAGGGACCTTAAAAATCACCTTGTTCCAAACCCTCTGCTGTGGGCAGGGACACTTTCCACTAGACCAGGTTGCTCACAACCCCATCCAACCTGGCCTTGGAAACCTCCAAGGATGGGGCATCCACAATTTCTCGGGGCAACCTGGTCAAACAGAACTGTGGTGATACATATCTGACTAGAACAAGATGGTCCCTCACTACCACTAAATTATACAAAACACTAATTACAGTTCTCTAACACTCTGTTTGGAAGGATTTTTTTCCCATCTCATATATCAATTAGTACTGATTTTATCTGTAGCATAATGAACTTAATATTGAAACAACAGCAGATTTATTTAACCCAAGTCTCAAAACAGACACAGGTATATTAGAGGCATCAAGGAAACTGTCTTTCATGTAACATGATGCCACATCTAAAATCCTTTCTCGTCTTACAAAGAGTGAAAGACCCATACGTGTATGTAATTTAACTCTAGCAGCAGGTAAAAAAAGGCCTGAATGCTCATAATGAGGGGGAATTAAGAAAAAAAAAGGAGAAAGAGACAAGACAAAATCCCAACAACAGCACATGATTAGTTTGGTCATCCAATGCACAGTAGCAAAAAAAAAAAACCCCACAACAATAAAAACCCAGAGATTTTGAGGATCCATGAGATTTTACTTTGTCTCTCAGCAAAAGTAAGATCAGTGATACTTCACTCCCCAGAAACTCACTTAATCTGCTTTTAAAAGATTAAAATAAGATTCTACAACCTTACTAGCCAACCTGGGGGTGTGAAAGTTTCTCCAAGGAGCTAACTTTAGTTTCTACCTACCTTAAGTAGCTTCATATGCCTTCTGAATAACAGCACCTTTCCACAGCCCAACTCACTAACATCACTAGACTAATTCACCCCATATAAATGTTCCAACTCTAACATGTCCCTAAACACAGGGAAAAAATCTCCAAATTACATTTCACATTACAAAAATTAATAGGCCCTGCATTACTAGGCACGTAAATACAGGCTTAGGTTTTCCACACTTTTAGTCCAACAGCTCCTTTTTGTCGGTTCAGCAATCTATTCCCTGGTACTCACACTGGCCTCAATCTACTACAGAATTTATACTTATGCAGCACATAAGAAAGGAGCATCTGCAGTAGATTCTAATTTTTGCACAGCTTGACAAATCCACACACCAACCTAATCAGGAAGACTTCCCTGGACCTAAAATAAATAAAAAAATTAAAGAAAGTGCAGTTTCAAGTGAAGGAACTGCACTGCAAAGCTGGCAGTTTAAACTGAGGCTGTCAGGCTAAGGCTTGCTGTTTTCAGACAATAGAAAAGCCTCAGTGGTACAACTTCTGGCTGCCCATGGCCAGTCCTCAATATGCAACAGAAATGCTTGGGCTGCACTGAAGGGTCTCCATCACTTCCCAGAAATGCTGTCACTGTGAATGTCCCTGCTCTTACACTGCTTACATGAACAAAAAGATGAATAGTAACTATAAACTGGTGAACCCAGACTTCCTCCCAGCATGCACATCACAAAGACAGCAGCAAACCTTGGAATAAAAGACTTTGCTACTGTAGATGTTCCCTAAAGCCCGCCTCCACTCCTGCGATAGCTCCAGGATCATGAAAAAAAGAAAGAGTATAGGGAAGAACTTTATTCTCACAGGCACACATTAAACAATCCTTGGGGTGAGTAAGCAGTTAATTCTTAGACCCTTTCTCTCTCAAAACTGGGACACATCAGGACTTTGAAGTCTTAAATAATCCCCACAGTAGACACCCCCAATCCCAGGGAACCGTGTGCGCTAGCAGCAAGAGAAAAATTTCCCTACTCCTACATAATCATAAGTGACTTTGTGTTTAATTTTATTTCCATTAAATAGTTCCCTTCACTGAGCAAAAGAGTACTAGAAATGAACATGTACCAGAAAAATGCAGAATGTTAAGCCAATGACTCAGGCTGGCAGCAGTACAGGCAGGGGACAGACAGACCAATTTCTGTTCTGACACTCCCTTCCCAACTTCCTCAACTCCACAGTCAAAGCAAAATACCTAAGTCATAGGAAGAAGGAAACACACGTGCTAACTAAGACTTCATCACAAGGGTATCAAAACCAGTAGTGAGGAGGCTTCATGACTCTTCTATAAAAAAGGGAATATATTGTCATCAGGGAAGGAGCTATTGCAGTCCTTTCCACTGGTCTTTAGTTTAAGATAGTGGAAACAGCAGAATATACCTGTATTTTTTCACCATAATTATTTTGTTGCTATTAATGAGCAAAACCAAACCACTGCATTTCCCACTCCACCTTTTTACTGCCACTAATACCATAGTATTTAACATAATGGTGATAAAAAGAAGCAAGTTTTCCTCATACTTCAGAGACTACAGTCCAAAAATAGTCAAGGCAAAACACTAAAATCCATACATAGCATCTTACCCTCAACTGGCCAAAGGGACTAAATTGCTTAGAAACACACTTATCTCAATGCATTAACAGTCAGTGACAACCCTGGTACAAGTGGGTTTATCAGTTCAGATCATCCATTAAGGATTTGTTACGACTCCCTGTATTTCTGAACTCAAGTTGGGCAGTGACTTATAACAATGCAGACTGCATATGTATGATAAAGAAAATCAGGATTCACACCTCTACTGTGCGACTTTCTAGAAAGCTTATGAAAATACACTAACTTTGCCAACACTACAGGAATCATGACTCTTTGCAGAAACTACGAAAAACAAATGTTAGGCTTATGCAAAAGCGTGGTTCTTCTCATTGCTTTGTTCCAATAGTGAACACCAAATCCCATATTACTTTGAAAGTGACCAAAAATGTTCTCACAGAATATGCTACAACTTGTCGTTTGCTATTATAACTTAATTATTTCTGAAGTCTGGCCATATAAATTAACAGAGTCTCATCAATATAAGCACACATTTATATATGTAATGTGCATTTCACATTCTGTCTGGACAGCAAAAGTTTATATGAACCCTAAAGTTTTAATTCCAAACTTCACGAAAGCAAACAGTAATAAGGTTCAAATGAAAGGTCAGCAGGAGAGCAAGTAGGAAAACATTTGGATTTCTGTTGACACCCAGAAATATTAGCTCAAAAAAAGCAGAATAAAAGCACATTTCTTACCTTCACCTACCATAGAAACACCTATTGACATGCCCATGAACTTGCTTTTGGTCCATACGTGAGCATTCACACACATTTTCTTCTCTTTGCACTCACAGTAAAAGCAAGATACTGGTGGATGATGAGACACTTGTTCAGCCACAAACCTCAGCTTGTAGCACGTGGACTGGTCCTGGCCAAGCTCCTTGGTTGAGTCCTTAGAAACCATGGAGGCACCATTAGTTCTGAATGCTTTCACTTTATCTCTAGGCACATCCCACGAGCAATGAAACGTTTCACCAATTATAGGGTTATAGGGCTTCTTGGCAACTGCTCCCTTTCGGCCTTCGTGAAAAGCTGTTAGATAATACTCCACAAAGCAGATAATTCTTTCCTCGGGAGTGGCTCCAGCTGCAATTGACAAAAACAGGTCTGGATGGGCCATGAAATTTGCATACATCTCCAGCAGGGATCTTTTCTCCAAAATAAATGTTGGAAGCACTACCTGTATGCAAAGCAGACAAAGGCATATATGATTTCCCTGTGATCACACTACCAAGGGGAAAGGGGGAGAGAGAACAGTTAGGACAGCCGTAATTCTGACCCTGCCAAATTTTGGGATAGCATATTTCCCTCCCATGCCACAACAATTTAATTTTCTTTGCAGTGTAAACAATGAGTGAAGGAAAAAGCAGTTGCCTTGATACCCATGCAAGCTGCTTCCTATTTCATTATGACTTTCAAGAGCAGTTCACACAACAGGGATGGGCTGTTCCATGCACATGGAAATCCACCTTTTCCTCTCCTCTCAGTTAACAAACCAGCCATTGTTTTCTTTGTTTACAGGACACAAAAACATACTTTGATATAAACTAATTTACACCAAATGTCAACAAACCAAACTAATCATAACCCTCCAAAATGGGAGGGGCACACCCTCCCAAATCACCAGAAGATGAGTATTTTATATGAATGTACCAATCACCAACCCCTAAGTGGTGGAAAATGCGAGGGGTACATCTATCCCTTCTGTCAAACATCTGTGCTCCTTATTTCACTCCTGGGCCACTGACTACCCACTCTACATGGATTAGGTTTCTTCCAGCCTCTAACAAACCAACCCAAGGAGATCCAACCACAAACAAATCTCAAGTCTATTTCCAAGTATAAAACCATCCCAAGGAGCCTTCCCAAGAGGCTGTAGGCAAGAAAGCACTCCCCATTTGCCCTAGCGTGTCATCATATATCATGTCCCTCCCCAACTCCCAAGTCAAATCCCTTGCCATCCCTAAGATCTCCCGTCTCCCCCAAGCCCATGGCACACCACCTGAGTTTCAGATGGTACCATGCCACTGTGGTGTGCCCCTGCATGGCTTTGCTTTATTTCAGACAAGTTGAAACAAAAACTGCACAAACCATTACATTCATATCATGAGAACAGAGAGGCTCCCATGGGCCCAGAAAAAAACCTCAGGCTGAGCACTAGGCAGTCTGCCCTGGAGGGAGCCAGCCCCAAGGGATTTGGATATAGTCTCAAGGGCCTTTTCCAACAACACAGATGTTGCCAAAGTCGCTCACTTCACAATAACACTTTGTTGTAAGTTTCCAGTGAAACATCCTGGACAGCACTGCAAGGCAAACAAGGGCTAAGGGACATAATTTATTTCTCTCCCTTTTTTCTCCCCCATGCTCCTCACTTTGTGCAGGTCTGTCACAGGGGAGCTCAAGGGTTGCCCTCGCACGACCGAAAGGAACTTCTGGCACACACAAATTTATCTTATGTGAATCCAAGTGGCTCAATGATGCCAGATGCAAACCAACAACTGTCCTTTATAACAGCAATTCTTCTGCTTTCCTCTTTAAATTTTCACTGCATTTACTTTTTCCCTTTCCCAAAAGCAAGGGTTATTTACAGCAGGCAGGGAGCCACTATTTGTCACAAACACATTTGCTTTCTCCCTGCTGGTCCTGCTTGCTATTCTAAGTGGGACCAAAGCACAGATCAGCCTTTTTGGATCCCATGGATAATGAAATAGAAGCTTTCAAACTTTTATTAATCATTCAGCCCTTCTCAGAGAGAACTTGTAAACAGGAAAAAGAATTCCAGTCACAGCGGCTTGAACAGAATCTTTACAGCTACACAGCAAGTCACAGCACCTCCCTGCAAAAAGAGAGAACTGCTGTGTCTCGTAACTTAGCTGCTTGTTGGCTCTCTCTTTCTGTATTTTATACTTACACACATACAGTCCTTTATAGGCTAATAATTTTTACAGGTTTAGGTATAAATCAAGCAAAGTTCCATCTGTAATATTCCTCTGACTCTACTCTCTAAGCCTTGAGGATTCCACATGATTTCTGCTACCAACCTATTGAGGCCCTTAATGATGGAGGACCTTCATTTTACACTATGTGTGGCAGATTGAGTGCTAAAGACAGCCTACAGTCCTGGTGGTGTGACATTGGAAGGCTGAAGAGATTGGTATTCAAAAGTGAAATTCAAAACTTTGAAGGCAAAGTGGAAAGCCAGTAGAGTTCTTTTATTTTTATCTCTTTAAACAATTCCAACTTACTTGCAGCATTCTCATTCTGACCAAATATCCATTATCCAATATAATCTTTAAAAAAATGCAATTCAGCAGTTGAGATCCTCAATTCAGGATCTCATTTTAATATAAAGTGTACACTAAATGATCATGTTACCAGAGGGGAAAGTGACAGCAAAACATATAAAAAATCTTCCGTACCTTCTGTCTAGAAACACCAGTAGTGCCTTAGCGAGTTCACTGCAGAGACTTCAAAGGGCAAATTCATTTGAATAAGCAGCACTCTGCATCTCACTATGTCCAAGAGCCTCTCTCTAAAGACAGTGACCTTTATTAGCACAAACAGAGGAGAAGAAAACTGCAGACCATCCTTCAGATGATGCAGATTTTATGGTACAACACTAAGACTGCCGTGGTTTCATCTCACTGCCGTGGTCACAGACTCTGGGTATCTCCTCCCTTAAGTCCTAGATGTGTGCTTTGCTTAACACAGCTACACCAGCACTGCCACTAAATGAGATGTGATGAATCACTGGACTCCAATTATTGAGTTTCAAGAATCAATTTAAAATCTGAGTAAGGCCTGAACTCCAGCTCAGATGATCTTGCTTCAAAAGCCCAACTAAGCTGTAAATTACATCCTTAATTGTGGCAGGAAAGGATCCACTGAATAACTGAATTGTTTCCACACAAGGAGGCAGAACTATGAAATAAAAATACTTGAGTTTTAAAGCTTACACAGCTGCAGTATTACAAAATATGCCTACAAAGCATTGGCTTTTATTAAATAATCTCATAGCCTCAAAGTTTCCATATGCAACACCACCACACACTAATAAGCAAAAAAAAAAAAAAAATCACATCAATCAATTTTTCTTAATTGGCCCTATCTTGATTTCTGCAGAAATAAGAAAAATAGAAATAAACAAATTTGCAAGTGTACAGCATTCTTCTTGCCAGCACTGGGCTGTTGTCCACTTGTGCTAGCACTCCAGCCTTTAAAGGGATAAGGCTTTCAACTCTTCTGCAGCCAGACAGAATGAAGTGTCCAGAAAAATACACTTAGGACCTACGTTCTTTATACTGGCTTTGGACAGGACTATGATTTTGGTTTTTAATTGCATAAGAAGTCAAAACTGACTAATTTTTTCCTCTGAGAAAATGCCAGCATGACAACCAATTGGACAAAAGAAACACTCTAGAATAAATACCAAGTTGCTGAAGTCTGAAGCAAAAAAAATCACCTCACTGCATTCTAAAATGTTAGAACAATCTGTTCTTGCTCTTTCTCTGGCTTCAGATGAAAAGAAAGCAGTTTAAGAGGCATTCTTCCATTTTCATTGAGGTTAAAAAGACAATACTGGTTGAAAACTTGATTATAATCTCCTAGGTTTGAATTCACTTAATTAGAGCTGAATGCAACAGAGAAAATGAGCACAAGGTCTTAAGAATAGAGATATTTATCCCCACTATTATTTACTGTGAGGAAAAACATGGGTGTCAGCATCACTCCCTAATTTTTTCAGAAATCCAGCCAAGGTACCTCATGCTGAGATATCCTTCTCTTAGAGGTGTAAAAGCTTTCTTTTCACTGTCATCTGTGTCATTGAGGGAATAAAACAAGCTATTTTCACGCCACTTATAGTTTAAAATTGCAAGGTAAAAGCATATTGGCAAGCAAAGTAAAAACTTATGACATTGTGAACACACCACAATGTTAATTTACAACAGGTTGACATCCTGCAGAATTACTGGCGGCCCTTTTACTAAGAATGGCAACCCTTTATTTTTAGCACATATTAATTGTGTAAAGGAAGATAAGGGAATGCAGGGGAGCGATCACCCATCTGTACAAACTTAGCATTAACTGCAATCCATTAGATGCCATTTGCCAACAAAGGCTGTCAGTGGGTTTTGGCACTATATTTCATTTTTTAAAAGTCTGAAGAACAAACAATTTAGAAACTAGGTTTTTTCCCCAGCAATTCTAGTTTTAAATGAGGTTGAAAGTCCCTTCCCAGTCCAAAGCACCAGTTGTGTACCACATTCTGCTGCTGTGAACTGCTCCCCACCCAACTCTCTCTAGCAGTTGTTGAAGTCTATTTGGCCACCATGAAGTTTAGCCCCTTCTAGCAAATCCCCATTGATTTGACAGATTTGATACTTCACTGCAGGTGTTCTCCTTCACATCAGTTTTTACTCCTTAACTCCTCACTAAAAGGCAAAGCAGCATGACACATTCCAGAAATGAAGCACCTCCACAACATTAAATGTGGCTATCTTCACTGTGGGAAACTGCTGTCAGCACAGGCAAGGCCATGGCTAACACAAGGATAAGATGCTGTTTCCTGTGATATGGAATGGTGAAGGTAATGCTCATGCATCCAGAACCCAAAACCACCAAGGGCTCAAAAAAAGCTGTTTGTTCACATGAGTATCATGCAGCAATCCACAGCTCTCAGAATGAACCAAAGACACAGCCCTAGGGAAGAAGGCACAGGAAAATGGAAACATGTAAAAACATCCTCTGATATTAGCAACTACTGTGCCATAACCACTTCCAGCAGAAGGTGATGAGCATCAAGGTGCTCTGAAATCTGACTTTCAGAGGAATAATGAAAAATGGGAAGAAGTGCAGCCAACAAACCCAGCTTTACCGTCACATGTCAGCGGCCCTAAGGGCCTCATGTCAGTAAGCAAAGTTGATAAAAAAAGCAGACAGCTGTCCTGTATTTTTTTTTAATCCTCAAAATGGGCATAAAAGTGATGTGCACATGTGGCATGTCTCATTAATACTTATCATATGTGTATTCATGCATCACACAGACTAGAAACAGATCTAACTCTGCCATATGCCTGTTCCTCTTCTCATTTCAACATTTATCATTATCTTTAAAAACTGCTTAAGAACACTGTGTAAGAAACAGGTTATCATATATGTATTTACTTTCATATTTTTCTTATAAGTGTCTACTCTTATTTACAGGAATATCTCTTACTTACATTAACTGTGTGTCTTTGGGTTTTGCCTACTCTGCCATGACAAAAAGATGACTGTGAAAATCAGGAAAGAAAAATCTTGTTTGTTGCCAAAGACAAAATGTTGTGAAGACACAAGAACCATGGATAAGAAATCTCAGCCTAGTTTGAACATTATAGACTCAGACAGCCTTAGAAAACCAACATAGAAAAGAGGAAGTGTTAAGAAAAAGGGAGAATGTAAGAAAAACAAAACCAAAAATGAACTGTATATAACCCCATATAGTATATAACTATAGTTATGCTATCTAGTTATATATATATTTAGTATATAACTGAATATACTAAAAAGTGACAGATATAAATTATTCGAAATGAAATTATGAAATGTTTGCTTTATTTAGAATAAAACATTCCTTTCTGTGCAGCTACTCAGCAACAGAACACAGGATTGCTCAGTCTTAAAAAAGTAATTATTTTAAAACACTGGCAATTGTTCCAGAGGAAGCAGAAAAAACTATACTGAGAAAACTTTATTTTGTAAAAAAGTTATTGTTTCTGATTAATATGTAAAAAAAAAGAAAAGCAGATGAACTCTTCAGAATATCAAATTGCCCATGAGAACAACTTCCTGCAAAACTACTTCATATGCCAGAGAAGTTCTCTGGTCCTTTCAAACTTTGCATTACTTGTGGAGAGTGTCAGAATGAGCTCTTATTTGTGAAAAGTGGACTATAGGAGTTTTATTTGGGTATTTAAAAGTAGAAAACCCTTGTGCAAGGAAAGGATATTCCATATATTTACAAAAATCTGCTTGGTTATTTATTAAGCCCCACAAGAAGGTTTCACTGGAATACAAGAAGATTCAAAAAGAAGGAAGCACTCCTTGCTTCCTTAACATCTACCTCATTTCCAAAACTCTAAGGACTTAAGGGAAAATTTCTCAGACACTGTAATTTCTTTGCCTATATCAATATGGACAAGCTTGTGACAATACTGGTTCTAGGACCAGAAGAATGCACAGGAGGTTAAACTGCTCAACACAGACAAGAACTGATACATTGCAGACTAATTTCTTTACCATCATGGGGTTTTTTGAAGCTGACTTGCAATTAAATGGAATCCAATCCACAAAGCAGTTATGTGAACATGTATATCCTTCATCCATACAATTGCCATTATTGTTCCTCAAACCCCCAGTGCACCCTGACATACTTGTGGGTTACAAACACAATATATGGTTACTCTGAAAGACTTGCAAAAAAAAAAAAAAAAAAAGAAAGAGTTCTGGAGGATTAATTTTCTTTTTTCTTTCCCTCCCCCTCCATCTCTAAAATATCTGATGTGATCACTTCATGTGAAAGCCTGACTAGCAAGAGACAGCACTCCATAGCTCTCTGGGACCACACTTTTATAAACAGGAAAACTTGGCTGTCCACAGGGGCAAAACACACTCACAAGAATAGGCTGTGCACACAAACACACAGAAGGATGAGAAGAAAAAACAACAGTGAACAAATATAAAAGAGACACGGTGTTCATACCCTGGTAAGGTCCATGCCAAGTTTGAGCTGAGAGATGAGATGGAGAATTACACTGCGTTGATCATCCATGACTCCTAAATCCTCCTCTTCATTATCTTCAGTATCTGTCATTTCATCTTCAACTAGGATCAACTCAGAAGCTGAATGCTGAAATGAAAAGAAACGTCACCATCTGGACAAAAAGATACAGAATGCGTATTTCCCCCCCACTATATATGTTTAAAAATGGAGCTGTCTTGATGGAACTGAAGACAGCCTCTGTTAAAATCAAGATACAAAGTCAAAATAAATTAAAAATCCAGTGATGGGTTTATAAAGCATTTTGATCCTTTCCTCAGAATGAAAGTACTAAGTGCGAGATGCTAATTTACTCATTCTCTTCTCATATTTATACTGCAGTCATGTCAGATAAAACTCCTAGCATATTTAAGTAACAAGTCATCTTTTCTTTAAATAAAGTATGCAGCTGAAAATGAGTCTTCAAGTTTATTTCATAAATCTCCTCAGCAAATATTCATGTCATATATAGATGCTGCATGACCCGATTTCACAGGGTTTTTTCCTTTCTCTATCCATTTCAAAGTTAGATATTTAAGAAAGTCAAGATACTAATTAAAGAAGTTAAAAAGATAAATGCAATTAAAGAAAACACCTCTGAAAAAAACCCAAATACATTAATACATTAGATTTTGGGAAGCAGAGCAGTGCCATAACTCTTTATAACTATTGCAACACTTCATCACCTCACAACACAACGCCGTGCTGCTGAGTTTCCAAAAATATAAGCTGAGTATCAATAGACAGGCACCATGCCAGTCCCTTCAAGAGGAACTGTAGAGCTAAAGGGATAATGACTTGAGATATTTCATTGTTCCTCAGGGTTTACAATGCATAGCTAACAATAATCCAAACAGGTGGTAGTTACTTTGTTCAATCCATTGAAACCACTCCGCAAGCCTTCCAGATATGTATTCAAGTAAGCTTTTTGTACTTCAAGGGAAAAAAAAATTGGGTTATGTAGATGAAAAATTACAGCCCAGCATGTCATTATTGCCCAAAGATTCCATGCTGTAAATGAGACAACACTCCCTGTAAAAGTTAGCATTCTTTCATGCTAAATTGCATTTCTGCAAGAACAGCTAGCTCATTACCTAAAACAAGAAATTTTTCATCTCACTGTGGAAGCCTATGCAACTGAAAAGTTTCACTAAAACCAGCTAATACCCAGAATTAGGTTTCAAAGAAATATTTCTGAATGATCACATTAGAGACCCCTCAGGTGAACTGCAGCTTGGTAAGGGAAGTTCCTTTGAAATTAAGTTACTACAGAGGTTTCCAAGATTTGAATAAAGTACTTTCTCTTTCTTTTTTTTTTCTTTTTTTTTTATTACTTAAATGCTTAGGTAGCTATTTCTAAAAGAGTAGCTATTTGGTGAAACTCAATGACATCTGCAAGACACTTTACAGTTGCTTTATTTAGAAAGTAGAATATGTAGATTACATAAAACAGAATCTGGTGAGCTGTAACCTCAACAGCTTGGAGCTTTTCAAAAGGACAAAACCACACTTTCTTCTTCCCACTCCCTCGGAAAATAAAAGGAGAGAACGATAAGCCCTTTTCTCCCAAAATGCACAGCATTATTACCCAACTGATGCCTCACTGACAAGTTCAATTAACATAAAACCTGACAACCTCACACAAAATTATCAGTCGGGGAGGGATAAAGCACCGAAGCCTGGCTAAATCATACAGTCTATGATTCATTTGGAGGTAGCACAGAAAAAGCAGTATCAGAACTTACAGGAGATGCTTCCACAGGAGGCTTCCCTTTGATCCAGCTTGACCTCATTGAGAGCACTGAGCTACCGAATAGCCTCTGCTGCTTCTGTTACTGCCATGAACCGAGCTTGCGGCAAACAAGCTTCAGCAGGAATTAACAGCGCTACAAAAAAAGCAAGGGAACCTCCCCTCCTCACTCCCACCCCCTCTTTTTTTTTTCTCTTTCTTTTTTTTTTCTTNCGAGGGGTTGGAGAGCGAGTACCGGATGGCAATCTGCTCCTTGCATTTCCAGTCACATGGCATTGAGATCAGTGAGCTTAAACGCACGCAGCTCCAACTGGGAAATGGTGCTGCTGTTCCCAGAGGATATCCTGATCGGCGGCTCTCCAGGAGGGGAAGGGGCACAAATCTGTGTGAGTGTGCACAAGTTTGAGACAGAAAGAGGGCAGAAAGAGAACATGCTAGCAGGTAACGTCCTTCTACATGAACATAAAACAGCTGCCTAGCCTTAAGTTGCTAACAGCACCAGAAAACAAATTACCCATTACCAGTCTGCAGACTGAATTACATACTAAGAATTTTCCTTTTCTCCCAAAGATTGCACATTCACCTAGGACCAGAAAATCCTTGTTTCCTTCTTTCTTGATGAAATAGGTGATAGGCTTTCCTTGCCTCTTAACTGTTACTAAAAAAATAGCAACCAGCTCAGAATATTCTGTGAAATTACCCCTCCCTGCTACCCTGCAAAACATCCACGGTCAGAGCAAGCCACCCTATGGACGCTTGGGGTGCTCAGTAAAGTAACATTTGCATTGTTCTAAATGAAAGCCTTTCTGCTCATCAGAGAGGATGAGTACAATGTAACATCAAGATCAATCGTGTTTAATGAGCACACTGTAAAGACTAAAATTTTAATTACCTTAACTATCCCTATTCTAAAGACTTGTACAAGGTCACCCAAAAAACCACAACTCTGCTATTACCGTCATCAACACACTAGCGACCTTCAGTGAATGACGTGCAGACAACTGCTCTTTTCTCATTTTCCAAAGAAAATAATTTAAGGAAGCAGTTTACAGTTTATGCTACAGGAACTGAAGAGCAGTCATCTTCAGAAAGCAATATCTTTTCTATATTTCCCCCTCTCCTCATTAGTTTTTCTACATAACTATTAAATAGGTTTTTGGAAGCACTTAAACTAACTTTAACACATATTTAACTAACACATTTTCTTAAACCAACATGTAAGCATGACCATGTGAATGGACACACGCAGCCACAAAATACAAAGCTAGTGTATCTTTAAAGTGTCATAAAAGTTCAACCATTTTTTAATTCTTTTTCTATCCATGAAAATAGCATGCAGTTTAGTAGTATCCAATGCGTAAGCATTCAGCAGAATGCAAAGGATTATGTGGACTGATTATCCTTTAACGGCAGCTTTTCTGAATTATCAGACACAGACTTTTTTACCTCGTCCTGTAAAACGTAATTGCACAAGCGACCTAGGAAAGCAGCGATCTGCTCCACCCCTGTGTGGTCAGAGCATAATGTAAAAGCCATTGAGCTGTGCACTGCCCAGCCAGGGAACAAACAGCACAGCCTGGCTTAGGTGCTGACCCTGAGAAATCCAATATTGTACCAGTTACAAACAACCACAAAAAAGGGGCTTATATTTAAAATCATTTTAATCAAAATCAGTTTCCAATACTGGGCTGAAGCACCAGCATTTTTCAGAAAAATCTGAAGAGAAAATAAAAGATAATTTCTAAAAATCCCAGGAAGAGATGCACTTCAAAGTTTAAATGCCAAAGACATGAAAATACACACCGGCAGAGAGCTATTTTAAACAGGTCACCTCTTTAGAGCTGAGATCGATTAATTTAGAGAGGTCATCTGCAGGGACACAAAACAGATGTTCTAGTCAGCAGTCTCCATCAAGAAAACATGCTGATTCTTTTTTAACAGATGAAACCTGTAAGGGTAAGAAATTGTTTCTGAAGGAAACATTTTGCATTTCAAAAAAATGCTTTTAGGAAAAACACACTGACGAGCCTGGGATAAAATCGGAGTCAAAAGCTATACTTCTGTGAAAGGGCAAATGTGCCTCTGTCATTTTACAGCTTCTTCCACTATTTAATTTTTCATATTAACTGCTGTGCTGGAAATTAACTGTTAGGTAGTTAATACAGATATACAGCTCAGAGCTTCATTTTCTAACATATTTCACAAACCATACAATGCAACAATACTGTCAAGAATGACCTGAGTCTCATCTTGGTTAGTTTTTTGAGGGGAAGAAAGAAACACACACAGTCAGAGTCTCATTTAGGTTGGAACAGACTTCTTGGTCTCTTTTTGTCCCACACTCTGCTCAAGCAGGTGCATGTAGAACCAGTTGCCCAGGACCATGTCCAGCTAAGTTTTGATTATCTCCAAGGATGGAGACTCCACAACTTCTCTGGGCAACCCATGCCAGTGTTCAATGCTCTCCACAGCAGAAGTGCATTTTCTGGTGTTCAGATTCAATTCCAAGTGCCCACTGCCTCTTGCCTTGTCACTGGGCACTGTTGAGAAAAATCTGTTTCCCTGTTCTTCACTTCTGTGAGGTACTTATACACATTGACAAGATACCCCTGAACCTTCTCTTCTCCAGGCTGGACAGTCCCAACTCCCTCAGACCCTCCTCATGGGAAGGATGCTCCAGAACCTTCATCATTTTTGTGGGCCTGTGCTGGACCTACCCCAGCAAGTCCATGCCCCTCTTGCTGGGGAGCCCAGAACTGCACACAACACTGCAGATGTGGCCTCACCTCTGCCAAGTAGAGGGGAAGGATCTCAACCTGCTGGCAACACTCTTCCTAATGCAGCCCAGGAAATTGCTGGCCACTTGTTGGTTTATGGTCAGCTTGTTGTCCCCCAAGATCTCTGCAGAACTGCTTTCTAACCAGATGGCCTCCAGCCTGTACTGGTGCAAGAGTTTATTCTCAAATATCTCCAGATACAGGAACTGGCACTTCCCTGAGCTTATCTTTAAGAGGCTCCTCTGTGTCCAGACTGACAAGATCTCTCTCTCTATGGCAGCACACAACCCCCTGGCTCATCAGCCACTCCTCCCAGGTTTTTCATCACCTACAAACTTCCCAGGAGTGCACTCTGCATCCTCATCCAGGTCATTAATGAAGATGTGGAACAGTGCCAGTCCCAGTATGAACCCCCTGAGGTACACCACTAGTGACTGGCCTCCAAATGGAACTTGTACCACTGATTACAGCCCTCTGGGGTGGTTTTTCTGTTTCAAATCCAACTCGGTGCCTACATATCTAATTCACACCCTATCAGCTTGTCTGTGAGGATGTTAGGGAAGACAGGGTCAAAAACCTTACCAACATTAAAGCAAACAACATCCACTGCTCTCCCCATAAGCACCAAGCTAGTTGCTACCATTGTGAGGGGTATCATGCTGGTTAAGTAGGATTTTCACTTTTTAAGTCCATTATGACAACTTCTAATTGCCTTCTGGTCCTTTATGTGTTTGGAGATACTTCCAGGGTTAGTTGCTCCACCACCTTCCCTGAGTCTGAGGAAAGGCTGACAAACCTGCAGGTCCCCAGATGTTACCAGAACACCGAGAGTTCCTTCTTGCCCTTTTTTAAAAAATTAATTACATTCACTTTCCTCCAGTCTACACAAACCTCTCCCAGATTCCATAACCCTGTTAGAGACCCTGGAGCTGTGTATGTGCAGCTTAAGTGCTGCCTAACCTGTTCCCCCTCCACCAAGGGTCAATCTGCCTTCATACTTTCTCTCTGATCTCAAAGTCTGTTACCAGTAAAGGCCAAGGTAAAGAAGGCATGGAGTAGCTCAGCCTTTTCTCCACCATGGTAGTAAGCAGAGACCATGTATGTCCTGGGATATCAGGGACATGCTGACGACCTCATATTCTTCATATAATTACAAAAAAATACTCTAAGAATCTTCATTTAGGCAGGAAAACATTTTTATGTACTATAAAAAGGACTGTAGTCAGCAGCAAGAGGATGACTCTTAGGAACTTAAAACATCCAGATAAAAGCATATCATTCTGTAATATTCCAAAGGAAGTATGCTTTAAGTCCTTCTATGATCAAAAAAATGCAAAAGATTGTCAAAAAAACCCTATTTACCCCTAAACATGTCTGCATCAAGAGAAAGACGGAGTCAGTTAGAAGAGACATTAAACTGAATTAGCATTCTCAAACTAGACAAGGATTGTCATATTTTCCACAGAGTCCTCTAATTATCTTTGGTCCCATATGAAAGTCAAAGGCCTCATTTTGATTTTCAGATTGCCTTCAGTAATGGCATAGGTTTGCAAGCATCATTTATACTTGCATTTGTGTAACTCAAGAGCTTGCAAGCAGGTTTTCCGTGGGTGTAAGATTAAATATAACTTTGTAAGGTCAGGGAGCTTTAGCACATTTACACTAATGCGAGAAATTGGCCCCGTAAGATTTTCACCAGTTTCAATACTAAAGTTAGAATTCTTTTTGTAAAGCACATACAGTAAGAACACCCCAAAGTAGTAGCATATAATGAGCTGTTATCTTCTTGCAGAGCTTGTCACTGGATTAGAAATGACATAACTGCACTAACTTGCATGTGCCCCTTCTCTTCTTCCACTGGGTGGGCACCACACATTTAATTGCACTTCTGCGAGCATGCACCTGGCAGAAAAGCATGCAAGCTTACTGTACCCATCCCTCATTAGCAGTGATCAAATGCAGCTTGTGCAGTAAGTTGTACATATTAAAGTATTTTATATACAGACTAATATAGACTTGTCATGCTACTCGTTGTGGTGAGCTGTCCTTGGCTAGGAGCCAAGTGCCCACAAAAAGCACTCTTTCACTACCTTTCTCAGCTGTGCAGGAGAGAGAAATTACAATGGAAGGCTCATGGGTTGAGTTAAGGACAGGAAGAAACCCCTCACCCATTACCTCATGGCTAACACAGACTTGACTTGGAGAAATTAGTTCAATTTATTACAAATCAAATAAGAGTAGGGTAATGAGAAAGTAAAAACAAATCTTGAACACCATCCTCCCACCACTTCTTCCTAGGTTTAACTTTACTACTTCCTACCAGCTTCCCCACAGTGGTGCAGGGGGACAGGGAATGGGACTTGCAGTCAGTACTTCACACCTTGCCTGAGGGGAACTCTGATCCAGACTCTTCACTTGCTCCAGCACAGACTCCCTCCCAAAGCTGACAGTCAGCCACAAACTTCACCAATGTGAGTCCTTCCCATGGGCTGCAGTTCTTCACAAACTGCACTTCCATGGGTCCCCTTCCACAGGGTACAGTCTTTCAGGCACAGCCTGCTCCAGCATAGGTCCCCCACAGGGCCACAAATCCTACCAGAAAACCTGCTCCAGCATGGGCTTCCCTCTGCACAGATCCATAGATCCAGATCCTACAAGGAATCTGTTACAACATAAGCTTTCACAGGGTCCCTGCTGCAGCCAGCACAGTGTCTTCCAAGGGCTATGGGTAGGTATCTGCTTCACTGTGGTCCTCCGTGGGCTGCAGAGGGAGAGCCCGACCCACCATGGTCCGTGCCACGGGCTGCAGAAGAATGTCTGCTCTGGCAGCTGGACCATTTCATGTCCTTTCCCTCCTTCACTGATCAGTGTCTGCAGCTGCTCCTCTCACATTCTCACTCCTCTCTGCTGCTGTTCTGCAGGGTTCCCTTTTTTCTCCCTTTGTAAGCCAGTTATCCCAGAGGCACTGCGACCATCACTGGTGGGCTCAGCCCCAGCCAGCAGCAGGTCCACCCTGGAGCCAGCTGGCATTGGCTCTGTCAAACACAGAGGAAGCTTCCAGCAGCTTCTCACAGAAACCACCCCTGTAGCCACCCCACTACTTAAATCTTGCCACACAAACCCATTATAGGTTTTGAAAGGAGGAATCATTCCCATATAGAAAACTGAAATTAAGAGAAACTAAAGAGAAACTTTGTTTACTTCAGCCTAAATCTTGAAACAAAACAAAGCCTGAAACCCATTTACTACCCACTGTGAAGACTGATTCCTGAAATCATCCTCATCCACTCACTCTTTCTCTAACTTCCAAATGCATTGTCATTTACAGATTAACAAACCTAATCTTAACTATAAGGCAGTAAAACTTTTTAATATCCAACAAACTCCTGATCTCTTTATATAAAATTTCCTACTCTTCAAGAACAGTTCAAATAAAAAATTTGAAAATACTATTCTCAACCTTTACCACCACACAATGTAAGCAGAGGAAAGTGAAAAATGGAGCTGGAAAAGTGGTGGTTAAATCAGGTCATTGCTTGAGCCCTGGTCTCCCTCCATCTTACTGTAGTCTTATTTATGCTTTGCTTCTGGTGGCATCTGTAACTGATCACTGCAAAGAATGAGAAGATCAAAGATAAAACCTCAAACACACTGACATCCCATATGCCCACTGTAATGTTGGCACCTGGACACCAAAGTTCCAGTGACTTTCAAAGAGGCTGTCCAGTGTTCAGGTTTGATGTTTTCCAAGCCACATAACGAGCCCAGAAGCAAAGATTTTAAATGGAGAATTTAGAGAGCAAAACTTATTACCTGTGTACACCTTCATTTAATCCTGAAAAAGGTTTCTTAAAGGTAGAAAAATGGGCAGGCTCAGTTCAGCTGCATTTTTTAAAATTTACTTTGAGTATTTCATAGAAGCCATTTCCTCTAATGCAGAAAAAGACTACCACATCAAGGGGGAACCCATCCCCTTCAAACCCCAAATCACACACCCACAGTCACACTTCCAGCATTCTGTCATTAGAGCTTAGCTCTAACAATGATGAACAAAAATTAAAGTTAACTTTTAAAATATTGAAGCAAGCAATAGAGGATGAGAATAAAATGAGAAAGATTTTACAATGAAAAAGTGAATACCCTATAACTTACACACAACACTACCACAGCAAGCAAAAATACCACTTTCTTTTTGTCATCTACATACAGAACCCATCAGCAAGACAGTTACTTTCTCCTTCATATAACAAAGGAAAAATGGTATAATAGGCAGATTTTCTACTTACCTTAAGCTATGTATGCCAAGAAAAATAATCCAGGCATATCTACCTGAATAGGTAAGTAACTGCTGTATCTCAGTTTGTGTTCTGACAGCGTGGGGTCAAAGCATTTATGTAACTGTGGATACATCATTCATCACTAATAGGTCAAACCAGGTATTATTTGGTAGAAAAAGCTTACATCAGGAAAGAATGTCTATAGAGTGCCCAGAAATTAATTTCTTGCCAAATTTGTTATTTGTGTTTGGTATTTCAGGTCTCCAGAGAAAACAGAATTCTTCAAACTAGGACCATCAATGATTAAAACATCTCTTTTTTGTGTGTATGGATAATTTGTATACATTTTGTGGTTTGTTGCTTGGGGTTGTTTTTCATTGAATATGCTAAACACACTTGATGTTCAGAAAATCTCTCAGCTAGGGACAAGTGCAAGGATCAAAGTGTGGCAATCTGTCTATCACACAAGATTAATTGGATACAACATGTAATAGCAGAGACATCTACTGAACCAAGAAATACCTATCCTTCTTCAGGAGATATCCCATTGCTGCAAAGCAAGCAAGCAAAGCAGAAATGAATCTTGATACTAACACTGCACAGACAGGCTGACACACAGACAACGCAAGCAAAGAAAATGATCACAAAACCTCTACCTTAGGTGACAAATAGGTCTGCAATCTTTTTTCTTCTCAACAAAAACAATCTGCCAGGCATCTGGAGACAAGCACATTATCCAGATACTACCCACTTAGAGAACTGTACTAATGCCTTTTTGTTAATGTTTTGCAGGAGTATCTCTGGGAACAGAAGTTTTTCCATCATTAAAGAACAAGCTCAGAAAGCTTTCTTTTCCTACACTGCAGATGTGTTTTACTATGACCTCTGACTATATTTAGGGCTGAACATAATGTAGCTGTGATGAGGACCAGATAATAAGAGATTTCAGAAGGGAAATGACTGGTTTCTTGTTTAAAGAATAGGAACAAATACATGTAACATGAAACAAAGAATATCTATGTTTACATTGCAGTATAGCCTGTGCAAGCATTCAGAAAAAATACTCAAAGCTAACTCTGAAAGTGAATTTGTTTAAAAATAAAGAATCTATCAGTGACTAAATATCCTTTAAACAGAGTTCCTCATTTGGATTACCTCATTTGGATTACAGCACTGTAATCCTGTAAGGGGCCAAATAATGTTTGTTGGACAACTTTTTCCCCACATGTTCATATTTTCTTCATAAGACAATTCCTCTTGCAAAAATCGATTTTCATAAACCTAAGGTAGTCAGTTCTGAAAACAGGCTGAAAAGAAGCTAATTCCCAAGCACAGACTCCACAGGGAAAGATTAAGTATCAGTACCAGTCTGCACATGCTTGTGAGCACCTTTTATGAAATGAGGGCTATTGAAGTACAGAACTGTTTAATCTGAATCCTAAAATACAAGAGAACTTTGCAGTATTGCATAAATTCAGTAAGAACTGGAAATAAATCTATTTCATCACTGATATCATCAGAAAGAAATAGTAACATGAGACTATAAAACAAAATGCACGAAGAGAAAAGCCCCATGGACTTGTCCTAAATTAAAGCAAAAAAAGACCTTGAAGGCTGGCACAAACCACAACTATAAGATAGAGAGTGTAACATCATAAACAATTTTAACAAAACCTATACCTAATGCAATACAAATACTAGGGAAGAACGATTTTCTCAAACATATTCCATTTTATTTTGCAAATTAAATTTTTTAGAAGCAAATGGCAACAAATAGAGTATCTGACACTATCCAAAGTGCACAAGCTTACAAACCCCAGAGTGCAGCAGGAGAGATTCTGCTGCAGACTGCCAGGCAGCACTTCAGACACAAGGGGTCTGAAAGTTCCATGGTTTTAACTTTTTGGGGAGCTAAAGACAAAAGACTGCACTGGGCTGCAGGTCAGTGCAGGAGAGTAGCATGGGGGGGAAGGCTGGCAGAAAGCTGCACTTTAGACAGTCCCCTGTATTACAAGGCATCCTCTCTAGAATGAGATCCTTGGGGAGAAACCTGAAGTAGTAGGTTCTGCAGGCCTCATTTTCCCATGAAGAGGGGGAGGGCAAACACTTTCTGGTAAGGGTCCCAGCAGGTAGGTCTCTTTTAGCTGCCCACCAGACAGTACAGCACACTGAGTATGATACCTTTCTTTATCAAACAACCCTTTGCTCCCATTGACAAAATCCCTAGAGAAACTGCAAGATTTTGTGCAGAGAGGCTGTGGGACCCCCACTGTGGGAGGTATTCAGGATTGGACAAGCTGACCTGATTAGTGCTGCTCTCACAGTGTTGAGCTGCAGGACCTCTGGAGGTCTCTTTCAAGCCAGAGTACTCTGTAATTCCATTATGATTCTGCCTGCAATGCCCAGTAACTGAAAAGTTAGGAAGTAACAGAGCTGAAGTCATTTAGCCAGCTGTAATTCTCTTTTATGTCGCTTTGTATGCTGGCTAAGCAAATTTACTGCAGAAAAATACTGCCACATTAGTCAATAATACACCACTCACATATGCAAAGAGGGCACAAAAAGATGGACAACTACAAATTTAACCTTTACAATCATCTGGTCTTGCAATACCAATCTATATGTAAATCCAGTTCTCACAGTGCTATTTCTCGTACACAGCATCACATGTCAGCATATTTGTAAAAGGACAGAAATGGTAAAGACATGTTAATCCAAGCACTATTAACAGTCTTGCCCCAAGACAACACATTTATTAAACCCCCCTGACTCTTCCTGCAATTTCATTGCTCATCCACTACACATTCGCATTGTTGATATACACACACAACTCAAAAAACCCAAACAAAAATCTTTAAGTCTTTCAAAGGAAAACTGAATCATTATAAATCATAGCAGGAGAACATTCAATGTGTATGTGGAACAGAATAGGCCTAGGAGATTGTCTTCTTTTATATGTCTAAGTTCTTGAGGCCAGTGGAACTCTCTGCTTGAAAAAGCTTCTAAGAATTGTTCTCAGTCTGATGAATCAATAGCTTGGTGCATCTCAAACTGAAAATTTTCTAATAATGTAGAAGAGTTCTGCCTTTTTCACCTGCTCCTCTGGGACAAATTTTAGAATTCAATTCTGTTATCACAGCTTGGATTTATTTCCACATTCTGAGCTTTTCTCATAAAGAATCACTAGAGTTCATGACCACAAGCTGAAAATCCCAGGTTTTTTTCCTAGCAAGACCAGACAGAACAGCTGAAGCCAGACTGGATGGTTCACTAAGCAAGATAAAGCAATGCCAACCTGAGACAAACTCTCTCTGTAAGAGAGTTGAGCCCAACTTAGTAAGGTCTAGTTAAGTAATTGACAGTCTTCGTGAGATGGGTAAGATTTCTAATGGGCAGTATCACCAAGCCTACATATATACACATACTAAGAAATAAAACTGATGGCACAAAGCAAATTAATTGGCACATAACAAATCAGCACACAATCCCGAAATAAAATTAACATTGACTTCAGAGTTCCTTTAGCAAGGGGCACAGGTTTTATACCAAATAGAGTATATGCAATTAATCCACTTAAAGTTAATTTTTAAGCCCTACTGCAAGGGAACCCAAGTTCTTTATACTCCAATGATTAGATTTCACTGACTTTCACTAGTAATTATGGAATGCCACATGAATCAGAACCTCATGTTTATTCAAATTAGAAGCAGATTTGGAATAAGGGTTTTTTTTAACACACAGCATTACTCTCAATTATATAGATAGCAGCTGGAATACATGCATTTTGGTGGTGGAAGTGATTCAGTAATATGCAGTGGGTTTGGCTGGTGATAAAATTTGTATTAATTATTTGCATAAACAGTTTTACTAGAGGACTGTTTGCTGACACAGTAGCTATTCCAGAAAGCTAGCAAAAAAATCAAATCAAAATTGGCTAGATTATCTTAGTCATTGTCAGTGCTGCTCTAGCAGGCTTAGGGTCATTTAATTCTACTTTTAGTCTAATTGTACATTTAATCCTTAAATATATATTCCCTTGATTATCCTTAAATACACCTTCAATTGATTACCTCAGATTTCATTTTTTAGATGGCCTGCACACTGAATGGATTAGCTGGTACCATCTTTGCCTAGAGATTAATTTAGCTAAATCACTACAGGCCATTCACTGTGCTCTTCAGCCTGAAAAGTACTTAATCATGCAGAGGACAAAAAGCAGAGCACATTGAGAAACCCTGTAATGTCTGTACTAAACAGTGAAAAGGGACTGTCTGTAATACTGCAAACATTACCTTCCCCTCCTGATCTGTTGTTCTTCCATTACTGCACTTGTGGCTAGCACTGTATGTCCATGGCTAAGCTCATCTCCCAACATCAATTATACACATTTCTGTCAAGTACAAAAAGGAATTAGGAAACACTAGAAACAAATTATACTGAGAAACAATCCACAGACCTGGGCACATCTGCTGAGACACAGATAAATATAGGTAATATTGAATTAGAAATCACTTATTTTATCCAGCTGAGTGTCTAAAATTGCATGAGCATTTTTTAAATTATTTCTCAGCATCTTTAATGCATTCTGTAATAGCTCTACAGTCATATTAGGATATGTACTTACGTACAGATAAAAAACAAATTACAGCTTGAAAGAAACTATCACCTGAAGAAGTGGGGAAAAAAACCCCATCAACTTATAACAATAAACAATTCAGTAACTCTTCCAAAGAGAACAGTTCCTTGTTACAGTTGAAAACACCAAGGTTCAGATCATCCAGGGGACCAAAGTATCTTTAATAACCTGGACTTGACTGCCCTTGCAATCACTATAACAATTAAAACCCGCTTTAGCAGTTAGATAATCAGAGCTAAAGGCTCAATCCTACAGAGCTCAAACTTCAATCCCATTAAAAAGACACTTCCATTTGGAGCATGCGTACAGCTGCTCATGCTCACAGGCAAGGGAAAGTTAAGGACAGGAAAGCAGAGACAGCACAGATACCAGATCCACAGGATGGGAAGAATCAGCTGGCATGGCATTTTAAGGCATAAAAATCACATGAAGAGGGCTATATTGCAGATCTAGCTACAGAACAATTTTTAAAATAATTCTTAACAAAACTATTATATCCAAAGAAAATGATTCCTTCCCTTTCACAAAAAAAACAGCCTGTTATCTATTTGTATTTAGCTGTCACAGGAAGAATTTGGCCTGCAGTCATTCTTTGTCAGCTCAGAGGGGGATTTCTGACACCCAAAATGACAATTAGTTGAACTGGAATAGTAGTTCACCCATGAAAGTGATTCACGCCTTTATTTTACTTTGGCATCGAGTTTATTACAACTGAATTTACTATGAGATTCAAACTAATTAATGTCAGTATTTCTTGAAAAGAAATTCAAAATTAGTAAACCTTAAATGAAGAAAGCAGGGTTCCATTTATGGCAGACTGGACAGAGACCAAGTTCACAGCACAGGTCTGAAGAGTGCACCTCTGGCATATTTCACACCAGATTGGTTCTGTTCTGCTTTAAGGAAAAACTCTAAAAATAAAATTATCTTCAAATTTTAACACAACTTACGCCAAAAAGTCCTTCACTAGGGGATGCACAGGAGCATTTTACATCAACTATCAATAGATTGAGGAGAGTTCTGTACGGCTCAGCCCTTATCCCTTCCATCTGATGTTTCAGGCAGACAATAAAAAAAAGGCTAACTAAAATTTAGAGACTTATAAAACATTCAAAACAATATGGCAAATAAGAGAAAAAATTGCTTGATCTGGGAATTCACTCTCAGAGGTAATTTCTTTCAGTAAAGATAATGGGCTTTAACTTTATGCTGTCCTTTATCACAACTCTAAAAGAATAATAGGCAAGGAACACACAAGAAAATAATCTCCGTCACAAAATCGTATGTTTTCTGAACTAGTTTAAGCAGTATCTCAAAGGATACCACTGCATTTGGAAGCAGGAAACACTCTAAATAAACCAAAGCAAGTAAACACCAACATACGATTTAAAGAGGATAATCTTTAGCTTCTACCTTATTTCACCAGAGAAGAAACTCTGCACTCCTGAAACCCTGACAGTATGACAGACCATAAAGAAGTTTTGGTAGTTACCTATGATGTCAAAACTCAGCTCCAGAACTGTCTACATCCCTCAAGAATGCTTAAGTAGCCAAAGAAAATTGCATTAGATTAACTTTGTTATTCCAGAGAATTGCAAAGATCCACAAACTTCTTCATAAACATATAAAAACCTGTCACTGGTATGTTAATGATGCTGCTTGATGCGCAGCTGCAAAGTGTCTGAATGTTGCGCTGAGAATTAGCACAGTTATCACTAAACACACTCAGCCACTTGGTCATGCTGCCAGGAAACTGCTGCCACTGGCAGGCAGCTGGAGAGGAGAGATTCCTCAGCAGTCACCCACAACCCCCTCCACACCAACCCAACATCTGTCTTCTTCCTAAAATCACTGCTGATCCACATTCCTAAAATTATCTTTGCATTAAAAATAACACTCCATAATATAAACAGCTGAGTCTGCTGCCCCTCAAGGTGAGCCATTTAATGGCATTTTCTATTTCAGACTAGAGGGGAATTCACAATTTGGTTGGTTGGTCCATCTACTATATTACACTGAGAGTTAGTCAAAAAGCTCTTTCCCATTCCTTTGGGGTATAGTTTCTGACTAAGAGATAGAGGTTATACCATAAAATTACAGCTTTTTTTTAAAGAAAAAATCTAGACCAGTCAAAGAAGAGAGTGGAAATAATTTTGATAGCACTGATACAGGAACTAGCATGCTCATCTCATAACTTTTGCAACAGCAAGGCTTATTTCTTCTGTTAAGTATATTTGGAAAGTTAAGCCCCATTAATACCCCAGCAGCTTCTTCAAAAAAACAAGATTATCTAGTGCCTAGTTCAGTTTTCTTAAAAGAAAAAATCATTAAGAGAAATAAGCTTCATTTGAATGACACTTGTGGATTCCTCTTTTCTTCTAAAAGAAGCTATCAGATAAAAAAAAAAAAAAAGAAAGAAATCAGGGCATTCAGTGTCAACAAAATGTCAACTAATGACATCTAGAAGCATTTTCTCGTTCTCTGCTAAAATCACCACTGGTTCTAACAACAAAGCATCTGGACTACAAACAAGTGACGATTTTCATTTGCTTTTATATATTACTATATTTTCTAAGTAATTAGCAGAGTCAGTGCTTTTAAACCTTTGAAAATGAAGTGCCTACTCAGTGCCAGATCTAGGCTCTTGCCTTGGGCACACAAGGCCACAATATCTTTAAAAAGATGACTACATCCTACACACAGAACTGTTAAATTGTGTCAAATCAAACATCTTTGATAACTTTGGGTGTGTCAGACATCATCTCCTGGGTGACTCCCTGGCTCAGATAGCATTCTTACCATGGTAACTGCTAAGTTTCTCAGAAAACTGAAAAGTGTATCAGCTACCTTTAAAAAACACTTCAAATTCTGAGCCAACAGTATCAATCTCAGCACCACACACATAGACTCTGTGTAAGAAGATGCAGGTTTCTAAAGAACTTCCAGGAATGAATCCTGGTTTAAGCCACTTCCTTTGGGCAAAACCAAATTTCTGCTCATTAAACTGTACTACTACTACTACATAACAAAAATTGCATGCCTGATTCCAGCTGCTTCTTGTTGCTCCACCAATCCACAAACTTCTACTTACTGTTTCTAGCAAAAACACCATCTTGAGCTGACCTTTTTGTAACTTAAAAATCTTACTCTCTTTCTGCCTCCACCTCTTTTCCTTCTTTTTTAATGGCTAATGCCTCAGGGCCTCCAAATGCAGGTTGCTGACTTCAGGAAGATTGCCCACAAAGCACTGAGGATTCTGTACTAGAAACAGTGCTACACTTCCTTGCTTCTATTCAGCCTTCAAGGGTACTCCCTTCTCAATAAATCATGAGTTCCACAAGCAAAGCAGTACCTCAAACCACCCACACAACTCAGTGTCTCTCATCAGCAAATGAACAGGAAGGGATTGAACTCATAAAAAAATGCTGTCATTTAAAGCATGTCATAAATGGCTCAACTCAACTGCAAAATGATACCTTAATGTGAGTAAAATCAGCTGCTGCTCTTTATGTTCTTGCTGCAAAGTTCATGCTTCCACATCCCATTTGGCTTTAGTAGATGATCAAGAATAAAAAAGAATACCAAAAAAACCTTAAATATCCTAATAAAACAGGTATCAGTGGTTCAGTAAGTAGTAACTCCCAAAACAATACTCTTAAATAGCCTCTTGTCTTAAAAACACAATGTAAAAAGTTCACATGGCTTATCTGAAAAAAGAAATTACACAACTTTCTAATAAAAAGTAACTGCAGGTAATTCAAACATTTTGATAAATGGATACTAGGAGTAACAGAATTCAAAATTCTTTTTTAAGGACAGAGGACCAACAGAACATGTTAAAAAAAAAACTGGTTTATCTGTAAATTTTTTTGAACTACATTCAATTCAACATACTACGAAAGAACTGGAAAAAACAGCTTTATTGATGTCTCCAGCCATTACATATTTTGTTAAAAGCGATGTAATTTAATTTAAGCCATTCCAATTGCCCAGAGCATTCACTAGTTTCTTCAGTTCTTTCAAAATCTTTGTTCCAGTTCTCCAGGTCTCACGTGCTCCAGGTGCCCTATAAGCTCTAGGGTCTCACAGTGAAGGGTTTTCCTTGTGGGCAGGACTGGTTACTGAAGCAGACAGCAGAAGCTGGAGAAGTTTGTCATGATGAGAGATTTTCAGTGCATGAGATGTCTGATACGCAGCTGTGAGTCTCCTCAAAGAGTGGATGCTTCAGAACTGCCCTTTACCAAGCAAATGCCACAAAAGCACAAATCAGCTGGTTGATGCAGGATGATGTGGACAAGTTCTGCCCATAATCACTTAACAGGAAAAGGGATCAGGAAATAACATCATTTTTCAAATCTAAGAACAGTCAGCTATACTCAAGAGATGCCCAAGAGGAAACAGCAGCACAGAAGAGCAAGTAGCAAGCAAGTAGTGTCTCCTGTCTATCTCAAACCAGAATGAAAAATAAATAAATAGCTTTTATTTTTATCATCAGAGGACAGAAATGTGTACCGACAATCTGTTGATTTTTTTTAAGATTAGGAAAGAAATTGTACACTTGCCAAAGTTTGCTGACCCAAGCACCTCAGAGAAGTAAAAGCACAGAACAATATCACCAACATATTTTTCAATTTTTTTGGGGTGCACTTTTGCATGAAACTTATCATTTTCACAAGTAACTTCAAACAAAGAGTACACCATAAAGACAAAATACAATAATTTATCAATGAAAGTATCCACCATCACACATGGTCTGTGTCTAACCAACAGAGGTCTCTACAGAGACCAGCACACTTACCTCAGTGTTTGGCTGTAGTGCCTGTGCATCCTGGGCTGCAGATGGTACCATGGTACTTGCCCACGTAATGTTGGCACTAGCAGATGATAAGGAGCTGAGGGCACCGTTTTTCAGTTCCTCTGTGGAGTGTGACTTGGGCCCAGGCCATCCCAGGATACCATCTGAAACAGAAAATAGACTATCAGCTTACAAGAGAAAGATTACAGGTTTCCTACATTCACCTCACCAATCCACTGATCTAAATGAGTTGTATCTCTTCTCTGCTTCCGTGTGCAGCTTTACTTTAGCAAAAAATGATCTTGTACTTTCTGAACTAGCTTATGCAGTATCTCAAATTATATCCCTGCCTTTGGAAGCAAAAAAACACCCTAAATAACCAAAGTAAGCATCTTATAGTTCAACTTATTCTGTGATTTTTTTTTAAGTCAATGAATGTTAGCCCTACCACCAGACTGTATAATTCTTATGTATAATTCTATCTGGCATACCTTTGAAATTAAGCAAGAATTCTCTACCCACTATTTTCGTAGCTATGGCATTATCCAAGTAAACCCTCCATTTCTTCTGCCTGAAATCAAAGTTTTAAGCCTAGCAGCTGTATTTTATTTCTCCCTGCACTATTAAAAGTTTTTTCTAAAGTGCTTTACTGGTACCAAGACCACAGTTTAAAAGAGGTCTCATTAGAAAGATACACATTAAATATGAATCAAACGAAACTCGGCATCAGAACAACCCTTATTTCTGGGGGCACTTGATTTCCTGGATGGGTCTGTATTTAAGGATGCCATGACAGAAAGTATGATCAGCTAAGGCACATGCACAGTTGTTCCTCCCCAAGTGCTCTAAAACATAGTCTCAACAGTCAAAGCAGTAGCCCTCAGCACAGGACTTAAAATTTCAGCTATTAATTACACGCTGCTATAAAACATAGAGATATGGATAAGAAAATCACAGCTCTTTACTCATTACCATAATTTATATATGAATATACAATTAGTGCCACAGGGAGGATCTCCTCTCACCACTGACAAATTTTTTAAGATGATGCAGAGCAACACTAAGTACATTAAAGAACATGCTCTTTCTCCTCTCCATATCACCAGGGTTACCAGAGATTGCCTCCTAAGTGAAGTAAATGGTTCGATCTGGAGAGGCTGTGCAGCGCAGTGTTACAGTAGCACTTCCATTATTAAAAAATGGGCCACAAATCCCATAGCTGACTGAACTCTTACCAAATGCTAGAGACAAAACAGCTACAGAACATTCCTCTCATCTAAAATGGCACTAAGTTATGAAGACATGGCAGGAGTTCAGATCTGCTTTGCTTAGGGTGCTTTTGTGGCGCCATCTTTTGCTGAAGAAATCATGAGGAAAGCATAAGCAAATAGTTTTTTAAAAAATTATTTTCAAAGATCTGAGTAACCAACAGGGGGAAAAAATCCAGCTTTTTTTATTTTTTAAAATGTGTATTTCATACAATTGCACAAAAATCCCCTTGCCAAAAGAAGAACATTTCTGTGGCTCTGCTGTCAAATTATTTCTCACTCTTCATTATTTTGCAATAACAGATCTCGATCTAGTTTTCTGTTTCTCTCTGTCAAAGAAGCTGAATAATGGATTACTGCTGCTATTTTCCTATTACAGAGACACTAAAAAAATTAAACTGGCTTTCCTCTTTATGCCAATCTTTAAAAACATGTCATCCCATCATTTCCTTGGGCTATGCATTTTCTCTCTGCACAAACAATCTATCTGGCCTTCACTGTAAACAGTTACTTTTGATTTTTTTTTAATCTAGTTTATGTAAATAAGCACAACAAAAAGCTCCCACATGAAGAAGTACCTCACTTCAGGGGAAATTTTAAAGTGTGAACATTTACTTCATCATCACAAACATATTTTTAAAAGCACTATACTAGTTTTTCTCTTCAGTGCAAACACATTGTAAAAAGACCTTTGTATTTCTCTGCACGTTTTAGAGTCTCTAAGAGAAATGGAAACTGTTAGAACTAGGCAAGCATGTTTTCTCTCCTGTACCAAGGGCAATGCTACCCTCACAAAACAAGAAATCTTGTCAGCCTAATCAAATTTTAAACAGATCTTAAAAATACATCATGACCTAGCCAACACCAACAGGATGCCGAGAGTTACGGTCCAAATGATATTAAAGTTCATTCCTTTCCTCAACACTTCTGCATATGAGAAAAATTGTTTTGTTAAACTGCGCACCTGGAATTTGACTACTTTAGGAAAGTAAATGTGCAGGGAAAGATAAAGTCACACAGCACAGAAATCTAAACAAATAAAGAGTATCTCTCTGAAGAAATTGAAAAAAATTCCCGCCTAGTTTCAAAGTGCCATCAGGGAACCTGTGATGATCTTTAATCTACAAATCTTACTCTGAGATGTTAGCATTCTCATCATTATCATCCCAAGGGACTTGCCATATATCTAATACAGCAGCTCACGTTTCAGGCAAAAGCAATCTCCAATAAGAGACCTCACCAGAAATTATCTTAAAATCAACTAAGACTAGAATACAATCTCTATGTAGAAAGTGAAAGGCCACAACAATATGGCTCCTACTTTACTCACATTATCAGTTTTCCAAAACTTTTCAGGACAGTTTTTTAGAGTTTTCTTCATTTTTTCAGTACACCCAAAACATTCTCATTTGCACTAGTACAAATTACTCTTGTCACAAAATAGTACAGGTATAGCTGCTGTCGGTGCCATATCTAACCCAGTTGTTTTACTGGAATTTGCTCTCCACAGATTGAGCTGCCATCTGTAAATAATTTGATCCACTCTAATAGAGTTGCCATCTTTGCCACTTTATGGGACCCAAAAATTTCTATCGCTAGTTCAATTCCTGTTCTTATAACGAATTTAAATAGATATATATAAAAATTAAACCTAAGATGAGAAAGTTCATCTTCTGAGTTAGATAAGAATAGGAAGAAACTGCTGCCATCGGTTTGAAGTTTTTTAAGCCAGATTTTTTCCTCTGTTCTCAGTCATAGCCAAAGACAGCTGACAGAAAGGTAAATTTTAATCTATTTTGATACATTTCAGAGCTCTAAAGGAATTCTCCAGAATGGCAGTCACAAGTTATATAAAAGTATTGACAGCTACATAACTACTATACTACATGCTTTAAGACTATGCAAAGCACTACACTAATTAAAACAAAACATCTGTTTCTGCAGTAAACAACGCAAAAATCAGAAAGGACATACCAAATACACAACTAGTAAAACCAGCCAGATCTCTTCTACCTGCACGGTGTCAGTTCTGTAGTTCCAGGAGTGAAAACCCAAGTCTGATTCCTCTGAAAGTTCAGAGCATATGTATATACAAAACAAGAGCTCTTACAGAACATACCCAGAAATTAGCTTCCTGCCCTCTTCCCCTCAACAGCAGCTTCCACTGTGATGAACATGCAGCAGACAAGCACACCAAGGCGCACGAGAACACTTGTACCTAAGCAAAGCTGAGTATCCAGACACAACCTATTTATCCTTTCCCTGTAGCAATGCTACAGCTCACAAACATCTATTTTAGAGGGCACAATAGGTTGCATCACACAAATGCCCTCAAGAGAACCATCTTTCCCTTCTACAGGTGCACACTGCAGGAGTGGGGCGAGCTCTCTCCAAAGAGAAGGTTTACAGGAGATTTTTCAGTCAAGCAATGTCGACAATTTTCTTTTGTTGGTTTTGATTTTCTGGGTACCTGATGTACCTTCAAACTCACTTTTGCATGATAATTCCTGCATGAGATATGCTTAACACCTATCTCAGTTCCATAACAAAAACCTTTCTAATTTTAAGTCCTCTGGTCTTTCCTGGGAGACTGCAAAAAAAAAAAAACCTACGCTTTTTCCCTGGCACAATCATAAACTAAAATCTATTGATAACACTTTCATGACATATTTTAAATATACTCTAACAAATATCCCCTAACAGCACAGTGGTAGGCCTTGAGGAGAAACCAATATTATATCTGTATTCCTTCCCCTGCCAGGGATGGATGTGACAGCTTGGTCTCTCTGCTGAATCCCTACAGCACACTGAACCAGCAACAGCAAATGGCAGCTGCCTTTCACATGAGATTGTATTTGCTAATTTTGTGTGGGGACTAGAAAATAATGTTATCTTCCAATGAAAGAAGAACATGTAAGGAATAATGTATAAGCCTTTAGACAGAAGAGGAAATTGTTCTGGTTATTCTTGACAGAAGCAAGGCTGGGGATGGTGCAATTAAGGGAGAACTGACTGACCAAGCCAACTCTAGTAAAGCACACCAGTAACAAAGAGAATGTACTCCCATTTTCTTTCCTCACTCTTCCCTCTCCACATGCATTTAAGTATACACAAGGACTTACTTGTGTACTCATTTTTCTCTCTTGTCATCAGCTGCAAGAGAACTCCTAGAGGTCATTTGTCAACAAATTGAAAGCATCTAGATTTTGTCCCTCATTTATTTTCTCCAAAAAGAAGGCAATAGAGAATAAAAAGCTCAAGAGTATCCAGTCCCCAACTCCAGAATCATCTCCGATCCATTTTGGAGATGGTTTCCATTTTTCCATTTGGTTTCTATGAAAGCCAAAAATCAGCAGCGTTGGCACATTAAAGAAAACTTCAGAAAATCCATAGTAAGGATGAGTTTGGTTTTTGTTTTTAAAAAATCTTAAGAAAAATGAAATGTTCTACACTTTGGAGAGGCAGACAAGGGAGAGATAGAAAAATATAAGAGGGAATTCCTATTGGGAAGATACTTTAATCAGTAAATGAATGGCCAATGTGAAATGCAGATTGAAAGAACGGATTGATCTGTGTAGGCTGCTACTACGGGACTACAGGAGAGGATTCTGTCTGCCAAAAAAACAGAATTAAAAAAAAAAAAAAAAACACAGATCTAAAACACAACATACGCTGGTAGAGCTACATTAAAACAAACATTCAAGTTTGCTCTATTCACAGTCTGGGAGGGAAGAATGTTAACAATTGCAGTCAACAGGCTCTGGAGACACTCTTCTGCCAAAGGCTGCATACAGAGCTGGAAAAAAATAACGCTAGAACGACTAAAGTTAGAAATTAAGACAAAAATTTCTTCTCCACATTTTTATTTTCAAAAGTACCTGCTCCTTGTCTGCATGCCAAATAAACTCAAGCTTGTCAGAAGGCACTTTTGATGTACCTAAGTGGTGATATTCCCAGCCAAAAAGAAAGGTCTTGACATTTTCCACCATCCTACAAAAAATTGTAATTCCCAAACATAAAGAAGCTTGTAGAGATGCAATCTCTCATCCTCAACTCACACTATATGTAACCAACACTTTCAGCTAATAATACCCTTCTCTGGCATATTTTTCAATGAAAGAAAAAAAATTACAAAAATTCAGCCAGTGATCAAATGCACATACCTTTAATAATGACAGCTAGAAATTATTTTTGACATTATTTTTACTCAAAAGTAGAAACACAGACAGGATTTTGCTTCACTGACTGTTCTTGTTGATGTACTTCCAAAACAGACAATCACAAAAGCCCTTCCATGAAACTTCAGTGCAGAAATAAAAAAAAAAAATTATTGACTAGCCTTCAAGACAAGATTGAAGACTTGAGTTTAATCTTCATGTCTGCTTGTAAGCGTGATGTCTAAGACTGACAATTCGTGAGAAACATGAAATGGAAAAATCATGTCATCCTTAAACTATTCAATTAGAAAGGATGCCATAAAAATATTTTAAGTCATGACCTACATAATTGTAGATTCTGGACAAGATTCCACTAAAGTGAATGCCAAGCTGATTTCTTTCTACTCTAATTACTGGAAAACAAAGCAACAAAAATATTTACATCAAAAGAAAGAAGACACTTTTTTTTTTCTTGTCTAAAACAATAAATGTCAGTAAATCTGTTTTAAATAGTGACTATTTCATTATAATCTTCCATAAGTACTAGGTCAGAAACTCTCAGCCACTTGTAAGTCTTTGCTTGAGAGGCAGTAAGACTGCAAGGTCTCCAGGGAAGTCAGCAAAACTTGCACAATCAGGTATAAAGACCCCAAGCACACAAGGAAGGATACAGAGAAAGCAGATTAAGTAGATACATATCTACTTTTAAGGCAGTTCTCTCTCGTTATGGCATAATAGTGAAAGCTTTGGATGCTGAAGGAAAGCAAACTCAGGGGTAGGTTCAAGTCACCCAAGCTAAGCAATTGAGTATTTCTCACACCCCACACAAGGAAGACTGTTGGCTGCCTGGACTGGATTGCTTTCATGAACTATAGGCTAGAAGCAATAAAATAAATTATCAAATTCCTGTCTTGTCTCTATCTATGCATTCTGCTCCACAATGCCTACTAGAACCTTTACACCACACAGCAGGTAACAAGACAGCGCTGGGATGGAAGCATTCAGCAATAAGTTGCACAGGGCAACTCTCACAAGAAAGGTGTTTGAGAATTCCTACCACAGGAGTACATGGTTTTTAAACTAACAAGAGTCATTTTCACCAGCCAGTGACAGAAAAGGTCACCTTCTGTTGTACCTGCTGGGTATAAAATTAAAAGAATTCACCTGGAGGACACAATCAGAATGAACTAGATCATCTCTCAGAATTAGAGTTTGCTAGGAGATTACTTCAAGGCTTTAGTCTGAATAGGTATGAGCTTATGCAGCTTTGATGACTCTGAAACTCTACCGACTCAGCAGAAACACTAAGTCTATCAAAGTACGCCTGGAAAAGATTAAGTGTGTAGGAAAATCAGTAATCAAGACTTGTAGGCCAGGTTCTTTCAGGCAACTGTGTTGCATAATAAGGCCTAGGGAAAAAAAAATCATTCCAGTCAGGGAGAAGAGACTAAATATTTCAGCAGCTTTTAGTTCCCTTCTTAGTGTTTTTTTTTTTTTTACTTCCATACCAAAGAATAAACCCACACACACACTGAAGAATTAACGGCTTGCATTCAAGTTCTCACAGTTACATCAAAGATGCTGGTGTGAACAAGTGCTACAGAATTTTGATTCCTGAAAGGATTCTCGTGCAGTCTTCGGAAGAACAAATAAAAGCACTTATTAGATTCTATAATTCAGTGTTTCACAGTCATGACTTTCCTTTAAAAAAAAAAAAAGGGGAATTCCCTTTAAGCAATTACTAATGCTTTCCTCTCTTCCTGTCCATAGATCCTCAAAAACCATTATCAAGCCAGAACAAAGACTGATTTAACAGAAGATTATGTGGACACAGAGTCAAGGACATGTACACCTCAAGTCATCTATCTCTTGACAGTTCACTTAGATCACATCAAGATGAAAAACAACCTTCAGGGACCTTAAAACTAGAAAGTAACTTTTCTTTGAAGGATGTTTTTCATCTCTGTTTCAAACCATTCTTTTCTGAAATAAAGTTATATCAATAATTTAATTCAATCCACTTTATCATTACTACATAGGTAAGTGCAAGGGAGGTCTGCATTTTCTACAAGAGAATGGCCATTTTTTAAAAATCATGTTCCTTTATGAAACCAATCAGCATCTGGATATGGGAAAGTCAGCACATACCATAGGACAGGTGTCAAAAGGTTTAATATTTTTTTTTTAAGAACCACTTTCATATAATTTTCCTGCTTCCCAAGTAACCCTCTCACATTTCTATTCTCCTCACAATGGGAATGCTTCAGAGACTGTCCCACTGTGCCATCTCAGCAGCCTTGAGGGCATGTCCTGCCCTGTAGTGAACCTACTGCAAGTAAGGGCAGGCTGAGGGGGATTATTTTGGAAGCACCCAAAGAAAACACAAAAAGCCACCCCATTTCCAGAGTTCTGCTGCTGCTGCTTCTCTTACATCAACACTTGCTCTTGTTCTTAAGACTTGGCAGTGCAGTTTATGCATGAAAAAATGCTAACCACCCTTCCAGAAAGCTCAAGGTCCAACTTGCAATAGTATGGACAAATCCAGAAATGGGTGAACGGGAAAAACTGAGGTACATGGGGACTGAGAGGCTCATACCTGCAGAGTTCACTGTAGTATCACACTGATATTTTAGGCTCATAAAACTTGCCACAGATTTTTTTTAAAGCAAGGAGAACTCTTTCCAGACTCAAAGAAAACCACAGGCCAAAATAAATCCACCTCAGCAGCATCCTTCCATGCAGAAAACTAGAAAAATTATTTTCACTGTAGCACTGCATAGCATTATTTTTATCAAACTAACCTGTACTGAAATTAAAATCTATTTTAAAAAATAGGAGGGGGAGCAAACCAAAACAACCAAGCTGTTTCACACTGCCATTAAAAATGTAGGTTTATATATACCTCTTCCTCATGCCCCAGTTTTTTTGTGTAGCTGTCTTCAGGACCAATTTCTCTGAGAAGATTCAGGACCACCTCTTTTCCTCCTCTCTTCTGACTGCAATACATTTTGTGTCCTTTTTTAGGCAAAGAATTACAGTGCTTGAGGCTGCAGAAGCTCACAAGCAGCGCATCCCAACTTGCCTCTCTGAGAATGGTTAATTTTGCCTGTTTCATATCATAATGAAATACCCCAAGGCATATGAAACAACACCCAAGGGAGCTTGTGCTCACCTGATGACAGTGTCCTGTTATGCTGTTGGCTCACTTGATGCATGCTTTGCTGTAGTATACTCAGGCATTCTCCAAGGCAGCTCAGGGTGGCAGCAGAGGTAGCTTTTAAAAGTAGCAAGTCCTGATCCAAGGCAGTAAGAGGTCCAGAATTTGGGAGAGCTTCAATGGCTTGTACAAGATTCTTCTGTTGTCCTTCAGCTTGGCTCATGATCTGTAAAGGTCCAAAAACATCTGCTGTCATAGGAAATATCACTATGTAGCTGTTAAATTCTTATGGATTGAAATAGTGACTAAATGTGAAGAACTACCACAAATGGATGTTAATGTTCTGATCCAAACATACCATATACTCACCTACAAAAACGAAGGGCTTGAGACTACCAAAGGCCTGCAAAAATGTCAAGACTACGTTAGAGAAAATAGTCTCTTAAAATAGTAGGTTCACAGTAGGTTTAATAGTGACTCATTCTTTCTGAAAGTCTTTGTAAGGAAAAGTATGAAAATTCTACTTCCTTCTCCATTATTAATTCAGGCTTAGATTTTCTTGCCTTTGTAAGTGAGCTGAGACGCCCAAGGAAGTTACACTGTCCCTCCTCCCTTCCTACATAAAGTATCTCATCACAGTTTAAGAACAGGCATTATCCATTTCTCAAACATCACGAAGGACCTACAGTTTTACAAAATGCAGTCATTTTTAAGTTTACAAACATTAGCATAGGAAGCAACTTAGAGTACTTATTTCATATCCAATATGAATACCAGCAGTCAGGCAGAAAGTTAACCTCTTTCTAGGTTTGGACCATCCATATGAAGATGAAAGGGGTGCTTGTATAGCAGGTAAAAACAATACTTGAGCAGGCTGCTCTTTAAGCAAATTGGCAAGCTTTCAAAATCTTAAAGCTAAAAGAAAAAAAGGAGATGTTCAAAATTTCTCTCCCTATTTTTGCAGCCTGTAGGAAGTCATATATACACATGACAAGCTTCTTACACTTACCTTCCAAAAACTTTCTGCAAAAACTTACAGGTCTAGACTCGAGGTATCCGAAGTTTTCAGAAAAATATATCTGAAGACATCATAATAAACAAAGATTCAAGCTCCATTTGTCCACACTACTGTACTGTAAAAATGTATTATGAACTTCATAACTTTTTTAGCATTATAATATTTTCAAGTATTGTGTTCTTCCTGCAGCCTTCCTACACTACTGTAAATTGACTGATTAAAAAATATTTTTTGAGTACACTGAAAAGCTAGAAAGGAAACTGAACTTAGAGATGAAATAACCACTCTTTCAAAAAAAGACTAAAATTACACAAGAAGACAATGTTGCAGTTCGTAAATTTAGCCAAATGCCTTGCTGAAGGTTAACATGACATTTTAATAATCAACATTTAAAACAGGCCAAAATTTCAGTAAAAGCCACAGACTATTTTAATTCCCTTTGGCAGAAAACAAGACCTGTCAGAAGGTGACACAGACCTCTCCAATATGCAGCTTTAGGGAACTACAGAATCAATCCCAGGCAATGCAAATACTCCTCCTTCATAGAAAGTGCACAAGGAGGCAAACAGAAGGAACAGCCAGGAGAAAAAAGATGACCATCTCCCTGGAAGACTAAACAATATAATTTTATGGAAAAGTGCTTCTCTCCTTTTCTCATCCTGCATAAGAGTGTGAAATTGAAAACATGACTTTCTCATACTTCACAGTGACAGAAATGTTCTATTTTCATTTCCAAATGACTAGTTTTTCTACTTTTTTCTTTTTTTTTTCTTTTTTTTCTTTTTTTTTTGGGGGGGGGGGGAACAGCTTGCAAATCCAAGATTTGCTTCCATGAAAAATAAAATAAAAAATAAAACCAAAAGCAAAACTTTGAAAGCTACAAACATTTTAATCTTCCCCTCCCCCTTAATAAAGGACTATATTCTTTCACAGATAAGACAGGAGCATAAGATAAACTGATCAGGGAGTTTAGAAAACATTTGGAAAATCAACTGGATGTTTGCAGCTATCACCCAGCCCAAAACTTTACAGGTTTTTGTCAGCTGTATTCTTCCTGGATTAGGAGAAATTTCAATAAAATCAAAGATTTATTCTACCTTTATCCAAAACAAGGTGTTGGTCCAAGTCTTCCGGTTTTCTAGCTGACCTAAGACAGCTTTAAAGCAGCATTTTGATTAATCTTTTCCTTGCTACCTAGTTTCATGTTATAGCTGTGATACCAGCAGCTGGTCTATGGACCTGACACAGCAGAAGACATCTGGAACTGCAATTTCTGTGTAGGATTCGAAGTATTAGAACTTGCTGAACATTTACTGCTCAATCAATGATCAAAACCACACTGTTTAAGATACTGAATGCCCAGAACAAAGATGAAGAACTTTCCCTATTCTAAAGTGACAGATCAACTCAATGGCAAAAAGCATAAGGAAATTACATATATTATTGAAATAACTGAACTTTTTTTACATGTTTGCCAATTTTTTTTTTTAATTGACCTTGACAAAAGATTTCAGAAGAGCTGAAGTGTAGTTGCTCTACAGAGAGTAAATCAAGGAGGAGCTAACACAAAAGCACAAAACCATACAAGATGAAACTCATTAAATACATTAAACACATTAATCCTTAACAGGACAGCCACTAAGTCATGCAGTTACAGCATCATCCTCCATTTTACTAGTGGGTCTGCTTTTTGCTTTCTCCCAGGAGAGGAGAGGCAAAATGCTTGACTTACTAGCACTTTAAGCTTGTTTCAAGATCAGAATGAAAAAGCTTTGATTTTGAGAAAGGGAAGTTTCTAACTTTCCTTTTCCAAAGTGAAATAACTTGCCTAATTTTGAATGACTTTGCTGTTACGTGGTGTTATTTTAGACCTTAACATTCTCCATCCTTCCCATTTGCAAATACAGACTGCTCAAAGTAGTAGTTCTCTACTTGTAACAACAACAACAAAAGCCATTTGCCCCTGTCTCCTCACCAAATATTAACCCATTTCTCTTTCCATTCTTGTTTTGGATTTGACACCTCCTCTTCACCTATATATTCTTCTCATAATAACACAAAAAACCTGCACATTTTCAGAAAGGCACTGAAACTTCAAAAATACAACTTTATGATAGATGTACAATAAAAAAACTGAAAGAACCATCACAACTTCATGTAATAAAAGGAACTGCATGTGTGCAAATATCTAGCATTATTAGGCCCGCATTTACTTAATTGCAAAATGTTCAGTAAGAGGAAGCTCATCCTAGGAAGACACCAGCTCAAATGCATGGTTTGCTTCTTTCTCCATCTTCTGCCTGATGCAGGAGAACAAGCAGATGACATGTGTTCCCAATTAACAGCTGCTCCTGAAGCGTGAAGGAGACTCAGACTTTTTAGCCTGTCAGAAACTCTCAGGTATTGCCAGTGATCTTGTAGTGGATTGACTTTGGCTGGTTACCCAGTGCCCACTGCTTCCCCTCCTTGACAAACAACAAAGTTTGGGGGGTCAAGATAAGGAGAGGGAGGTCATCCAATTACCATCACAAGCAAAATAGACTCGACTCAGGGTAACCAGTGTAAGGTAATGAGAAAACAAAACCAAATCTTACTTTTCCCCCACCCCTCCCTTCTTCCCAGGTTTAACTTCATTCCCAGTTTCACTACCTCCTTCCCCAGAGCAGCACAGGGGGACAGTTAGGGGGAGTTACAGCCTGCTCATGACACATTGTCTCTGCCACTCCATGTTCCTTGCTCTCTTCACCTGATCCAGCATGGGAACGGTCCTGCATGAACTGCTCCAGCGCAGGTCTTTTGCAGGATTACAAGTCCTGTCAGCAAATGCTTAGCCTGAGCTTCCCACAGGGTCACAGCCTCTTTCAGGCATCCATCTGCTCTGGCGGAGACCTCCACAGGCTGCAGGTGGATCTCTGCTCACCATGGGCCTCCATGGGCTGTAGAAGAACATCCTGCTCCACCATGGGCTGCACCACAGGCTCCAAGGAAACCTCTGCTCCAGTACCTGGAGCACCACCTTCCCCTCCTTCGTCACTGGCCTTGGTGTCTGCAGTTGTTTCTCTTACATTTTCTCACTCCTCTCTTCTCTGGCAGCAGCAGTTTTTTCCCCCTTCTTACATCTGTTATCCCAGAAGCTCTACCACCGTGGCAAATGGGTTTGGCCAACTGTGGGTCCATCTTGGAGCCAGCTGCCCTTGGCTCTGTCGGACATGGGGAAGTTTCCGGCAGCTTCTCACAGAAGCCACGTCTGTGCCTTTCTCATGCCAAAGCCTTGCCATGCAAGGCCAACACTACACTCCGAGAAACCTGCCATCCAATGACCCTCTCATGAATGTCAGAACACAACAGGAAACATCTGTGATGCTTTCCTCTCTAGGTCATGACCTCCCTACCTCTTGCTCCAAAACAGATAATCCACAGCTTTTGTTGCTGCCCGCTTCCTCCTCTTCAGGGCTGATCTTAACATCCTGTGATTCCTTTCCCTACTTAACCCAGCCACAGCAACTGCTACCTACTCCATCACAGCTGGAACTGCACCTCCTGTTCTGAACGTAGCCAACCACAATGCAAGACCAATGTGACAAGAATCCAAACAAATGGTAAGTAGAAATGACTAATTCTCAGGGTTATTTCCACAGTATGTGGAAGATAAGCAGAAAAAGCCATGAGATACCCTAGGTTTGCAAAGGAATTTATTCCAGACATAATAAGATGAAAGAACATTCTTTCATGTAGTAAATAAGCTAAAATCAGTTATTAAAAATTAATTTAAGAAGTAAAAATGAAAATGTGAAGTGCAATTTTCCATGCTAAAAGAAAAAAATACAGGAATTCAGCATTTTGTTAAAATACTAGATGATATATTATTCTTTCCTACGCAGAGAAATCATCTTAAAAAATCTGAATGCCATTTTTGATTTAAGGCTTCAATTTGTTTCTGAAACTAGAAGGAGAAAGGGAGAGATTCCAAAATAATAAGTATAATAATAAATAATCTCTATTCAAGATTTTTTCTCCCATCTGACAACAAAAATAAACAGAAACTTCAAATGAAGAGAACTGAATAGCCACACCTAAATGTAAGAGCATATGATTGCTTTGGACATGATTTTATTTTAAATGCTTTTGTTATCCAGACTCCAAGACTAACAGGCATAAGTCTGTCTAGGACAGATGTGTATTATCAGACATCTTTCTTTCTAGAATTATTGATCCTACAGCATTTTGCCCAATTAACACAGTGCATCACAAAAACCTAAAGCAAACACCAGCTTTATGCCATCTGTAAAACAATCCACAGCTGCTGCAGGGGCACCTCCCAAGACAGTGACTTCAGGTTCCTCAAAGCAAAGAATGACATCAGCCATGTGACCTCAGAAGGCAAGCAGACACTCTCCCTTTGTCACAGAGCCATGAAAACAAGTAGCATCACCAATCCTGTCTTTCTACAAAATGATTTAAATGCTTCAGATCATCCTACCCTCCTTCTAGAATATAAAACATGAGATTCTTCAGACTGTGCCAGCCACAATCCAATACACATACGAGCAATTTCAATTTTAGTTTAGATTTTGTTTAAATGTTGTTTAAATAGTGTTGATAACATAATTGAATCCTTTTACAGTCAGTATTAAGATGTGCCTACCCATGCATGAGGAAAAATCCACAACACCCCAGAGAAAAAAGAAAACATTCTTTTAGCACTGAAAAAACACAGAAATTCTGTATCATCAAGCCTGTCTGTGACATGCTAGAAATCATTCATGAGACATTCTGCTCCATCAGTTAATAACTCTTTTTCTCTACTGTAGTAATCTCTGCACACCATCACCAGCAGCTTGCAGTCTGATGACTTATCTGTAGGCAATTCCTCTGAAAGATTTAATGCAGTGATTTTTATTTTTAAATCCTTTCCATTACTGACTGCATGCAAGTTGAAAACAGTTATTAAAAACATGGGAAAATAAACAACACAATAAAAAGTGCTTATACGAAAAACAGAGCATCTGTAAAAATAAACAGTTTTGTGAAAAAATGTTTAGACACTTTAATAGTAATAGAAATGCAACATGCATCACTTCCTTAAAACTCCAAGTCAAGCTGTCCTTGTGAGAAGTTTACAGCTTTTAAAGACTGGGAAATAGCCAGTTTACTGCTGCATTCTTTTTTTTTTTTGCAAGATTTGATTGGTTGGTGCTTCATTTGGGGTGGATTTTTCTAATATCAAAACACAGTCTCTCTCTCTCTCTGATACACGCACACACACACTTTCTGGAAATACTAGTTTTTTGCTTTTTAGAAAATAGTACTAGAAAAATAACTTTTCAGAAAACACTGGGAAAGGACAGGTGGTGAGACCAGCTTTTCAAACTACTCTAGAACAAGCCACAAGTGATGTAGGAGTGAGGACATTTAATCATTGTTAAACATGCAGATTTCACAGGAGTTTGGATTTTTTAATTTTATTCCATAGAAAACACCTTTTTTTTTTTTTCTTGAAAGCAAATGAAGAACAGAAGAGTCCACACACAAGAAATAAAAACCTTTTAAGTCACTGTAAATGTGATATATTGCATTGCCACATGAACCTAACACAGTCATCAATCCTGACCTTGAGCAAGGACTCCTCTTGCAATCTTGACCAGTATTTCATCAACACCACAAACTGCCATATTGTAAAAACCAAAACTGTAAAATAGCCTATATAAGTAGAATATATGTGCATATATATACAAGTACATCTATCAAGAATACATCAAAATGTAAGATACTGATACCTGGAACTCCTATGTCACTAATTGGACACACTAGCTACCAATTCAGCTCATATTCACAAATCCAACACTATTTCCATTAAACTTGCCCACTTGCCACTACTTATTCTGATAAAGGAAAGAGCATCAACACACGTGCAAGAAGACTACCATAAATACTGTTAATCATCAGCTCAGAAAGTATAACTCACCAACTGAGATGTCTGACAAATGAATTGTACAAATACAGTAAAAGTGATTTTTTTTTTTTAATTTAATGCTCTGTTGTTTTGAGCTAAGCATAACCACAGCAGAGGAAATGAACTTTTGCTCTGACTTAAATTACTAAGAAGAGCTCTCAGACTACTCAAGGTTACTTGCTATGTCCATCTTACTACTTGACAAAAGAAATTTTCTGATGAGGATTTACAGACTTCACTTTTTTCTTCAGTAAAGTCACATAACAGATCTTGCAATGGGATTCCATCTACAGCATGCAAGTCAGGAGACAAAATCACAGCTTAATATATAACTAAGATGAAATAACTAAGAATAGAGGTTGATGCTGGAAGTACTCCAATAGCTTACAGATCTCTCATCAAGATGATTTTGCACTTCAGCTTTTAAAGTGTCTAGTGTAGAAACAGATACAAGACCAGATGACCACCAGTAACATATCTGTATATTTGGCTTGCAATAAAACCTGACCCACAGACCAAAAAGAACCTTCTTAAACTGTAAACAGGAAAGAGTTCTACCCACAGATATTCAATCTGGAGTAAGACCCATAGTAGCCTTTGTGAACATTACTATGCTAATAGCAAAAGATATTTTAAGGAGGGATCCTAGAACACCAAGTGAGATACTTTGAAAGTGCCTTGGAAAGATGGAACAAATGAAAGATAATGACATCCGTATCAGCTGTCCTCTCCTGATTACTGCTTCCCTCCCATTACCGGGAATAAGCATGAAATTCCCCATTATCATCACCTCAGGGTAGCAGCCAGCTTGACCTCAATTATTTTAACAAAGCAAACAATGAACATTAAAATTGGAACGACTTGTTATATAATAGTTATTGAGGCTCAGACATATACATCCTATCAACAAAGCTTCAAAAGAGCAAGTTAATTTTCATTTGGCATGTAATTTGCAGACAGAGACACAAAAAAATGACGGAACAAACAGAACCATACCTCTGACAATCAGGATGGAAGCTAATCACCAGGGCACATTTCTTTTTCTCTTCAGTCCCTGCCTCTGCTTTCACCATTCAATTTTTTCCCTCAAAGGAGAATGAAAACAAGCTCTCTCCACCCCCATCTGTTATTTTGTTATCTTTTCCCTAACTAGGAACCCACAATCTCTGTTACAGGAAAAACTCAAAAGTCAATTGCTACATATCGTCATTGTCTCAGCTAACAAAACAGTATTTCCTTTGGGGCTTTGTTTCGGCTTTTTGTGCTCAGCCTCACCACGCGTTCCACACGCACTCCACAGGGTGGTTCCTTATGAGGAAAACCTTATAGAGCAAACATCAAATGTCATCAGGACTGATTCTAAAAGCCAAGTCTAAGACAACCAGAAAAACAGGGAGTGGAGGAGGCAGGCTGGCTCAATTGTTTCCTGCTCTCAGCTACTCTTACCAATCTGCTGCTGCCCGCTGGTCGCCATCAGCACCTCCCAGGGCTATGAGCTCTCCACAGACTTCAGCACAGGGTTTACTCTCCAAAGAGCAGCTCTTATTTACCTACATCTGTCATGAAAATTTTGAATTGGCTAGTTAACTTTTTCATATACTAAACACGAAACTATGCTCCCTTTTTTAGACATTTGATTCCTATTTTGTATCTTCAAATTCTGCAACTTGGACACTTACTGCATATCCTTACAATACAATATAATTCTCTTTTGCACAGACAACATTCATTAATCATTTGATAAACTACAGATGTCTTCTCATTGGCCTACTATCCAGTAGCTTATTAATCACACCTGCAAGCCCCCTTGTTATTAGTTGCACACCCACAATAGTAAGACTTCATATTCTGTAGGTCTGAATACTATAGCTTTAGTCCATAAAATGACCAGATTTGAGAGAGGAAAAGGGGGATGCAGGCCTTTTTTGCTGAATGGTCTGGAAGCCTTAAACATTCCAGTGGCAGAGGAGGAAAATTAATCTACCCTCCCAAGAAATTCTCAGTTGGTTGCAGCTCAGGTATATGAGTGGAAGCTGCTCCCTTCCTCCCTCCAAATTAGGCAGAAGCTCAGCAAGAAAGGGAGCTAACTTAACTACCTGTTTTACAAAAGCATCATTGTGCTCAGAAGAATAAAAGACAGGACATATTTAACAGATCTATCTTCAAACACCAAAAATTATACGATGTCTGTAATTGTCATTGTTCTCTGGGACTTCATGAAGACACTTTATGTGGATGCAAGACACTCCCAAGGACAATCTGAGGGTCCTGACTTTCTAAGGAAGTCCACTTCTTAAACCTGGGAAGCAGAGAGCCACCAGAGAGAGCTTCACAGCCCTTGCAACACCAATGGTTAGTAAAGAGGATCAAAGCCATCCAAAGATGATGGCAGCATCCATCAGAATTAGAATAGAAATCTCAGCAAAACAGCCGACCTTTGTCAGGCCAAAACAAATAGAATGCTTCCCTTTGCTACCTGCTACCTCCTTACCACACATGACAACCCCAGACATAAGGTTAAATGCATGCTTTCTGTATCCAAACTGTCCTCCCCACCTGAGAAATGAGCTACTGAATGATAGAAAGGCAAATGGGGGCAGGGGTGAGGAAAAGACCTGGTGTCCATGCAGACAGACTAGGACAAAAAGTTCCGATTTTCCCAGAGAATATTTAAGTAGACAGACAACCTTGGATTTTCTAAACCAGAGGATGTTTTTAGTCTTAATCAATACTCTGATATATATTCAGCTTTCGGTGAGTGGCTTCATTATACAGGAGGGGAAAAAAATGGGAAGGGAGGGAAGCTTTTCCTGTCATTCTCCCAAAATCTTTTTATTATTCTGAGAATACCTTCTTGCTGCCTAAATCTGAAGGACAACACCTCTCCCTCACAAAACAACATCAACTTCATTTTGTTTTCCCTGAGGAAGAGGAAAATTTACAAACAAACCAAAGTACTAAAACACTAGAGAAAAATAAAAATCCTCTGATAGTGTCAGCTGTCTAAGAGTGTTTCATGGAATCATTCCACAAGTCTTTAGGTGAGAAGTGAAATCTTTTTAGAAAGAGCTGGCTGCCATAAGAAATACACAAGTGAAAGCATATGATTATAATTGTATCAATGACCAGTGCATTTTCCCACAAATCAGAGCAAGCTATTTTTCTGCAAAATTATCAGTATCAACCTAGCACTGGTCACTTTGCCACTGGAGGGAGGTGTCAGGGAATCAGGGCCTGTTGCAGGAGACAGGACAGTTTTCCTCTTTTGCCTGTTGTGTTAGAGCTCCCTGTGAATACTCCATGTAACTGGGTAACACACGATATTTTGTACAAAAACAGCTAATAAGTGCTGGGATCCCTTTTCTTGAGTATTTTCTATTAACCACATCCTACTAATAGCCACCTATTGAGACTCAGCTTTTACTGTCAAACACAACTCAATGGGACCAGAGAGTTGGGATCTCGAGGAAAAATCACAGGGAAGAGAAAAAGCAGCTCCCAAGGTTGTTTCCCTCACCTCAAGTGGCTTTCAGCAAACCAGTACCAAAAAATTAGAGAAGCAAAAGGAAGGAGTGCACAAAGTCAAGTAAATCTTGGATGGCAGCTGGCTGCCATCTAGCCAAGCAGGAAGCACACTGTTCTGTTTTAAACCACAGAATACAGCACTGAGAGCAGTTTATAAAAAGGACTTTGTGGGAATTTATTCTTATGCGATTTTACTATAAAAGTTGCCTTCGCAAAGTCATTATTTTTAGTCATTAAACGTTACTCATAGGCAGATGTTATTCTGTGGGCTCCCCTGAGAAGCAGTTTTCCTTACGCTTCAGAAGGATCATTTTGCTCAAGTTAACAGCTATAGCCCTGATCTGGAAAGCATACTTTGGTTATCAGGAATTTAGGCTCATTTGTGAATTTCAAGCATTTCAAAGAGCTCCTAAAATGTTGCTGCTAGCCATTAGGTTAACATCAGCAGTCACAGGAAAATTCTATCTGTTTACTGCAACATAGGACACAATTGATAAAAGGTGAGCTTTGGACTTTGAGTGAAATTAGTCTTCAGAAGGGAAAAGGCCATGTTGAACATAAATTGCACATTTCAACATGAGTAACTTCAAGGATGCACAGGTTTCTGACAGAACATCTGGTGCTGGAAAAAATAACTCCAAATCTTTTAAAATTATTATTATATTTTTAAATGCTACTTTAAAGCCTATGTCAGATTGGGGCAGATGTATTGCAGGTTTGCTTGTTGGATGAGATGTTGCTAGCCATCATCTTACTAGCCATTTTTTTAAAGCATACTGTCAGAAATCAGAATTCCAACCAAGAAGCAGGTAAGCAGCTGCTGAAAAGCACCTATGTAGCACAGTTTCTAAAGCACTCAACACATGCAAGACAAGCATTACAGTAAGAACATGCAGCAAAATCTGTCAGAGATCAGGTTTTTGTTAAAAGTTAACTAAGAGCTACAATTCTTACTATTCACGTTTGTTGTAAACTCAAAATGTTTCCTGTGTTTCTTAAGAGTAGCATTCAGCACTTTTGATGCCACACAAGGAGCTGAAGATTACGGTAAGCTCTCAATAAAAGTGTATAATAATGTAAACTTAATGCTATGCTTTAAATATATGAGCTATTTCTATGGTTACTTTCTTCTTAAGGACATTTTATATAAGTTCTGTACACTTTCTGTGCTTAGTATTTGAAACTTCGCTACCCACCAACTATTACATTGTCATATATTACCACTGAGAACATTCAAAAAATCCCTTCTATTTAATTCAATAAAAATAGCATGTAAGTGTGGCTTAACAAAATGGCCCATGTATCCTGGAAGCAGTAATTTGCATTACAGAGTTACAGAAGGTGCACCTTGACACCCTTGTTCAGGGTTAGCTGTGAAAATCACTGCTGCATCAGCCAGCCACCCAGAAACCTGCACTGAAAACAAGACCATGAGATGCGACACCCTCATCCAAGAGAAGATTTACTGAATTATGTTTTCTTTAAAGCTTCATTTTCAAACTGAGAGCTCTGATTTTAAACTACTGCAGTATTTGTGCCATATCTGTGAAAGAAAACACCCTGTAGTTTTCAAAAAATGCAGGTATGTGTATGATATGCTACGCTGTTTTATACGTGCACGTAAAACAAAACAGTGGAATTTTGTATATAAAGCAGAATTAAGTGGCAGTTTTGAAGGCATACACAAACTGGAGACTGAATTCCCTTCAAATGTAACTTCTCTCAGGATCCCTTGGGAACCTACCATTTACTTGAAATGTAATTAAATGTTTTAATAACTGTAAAGAATAGTCTTGACTTTCCTGCAATTGCTTCAGAAAATGAATGCTGCAGCAATCTCTGAATGTAGTTATCATACATACTGTATTATCCCTAATTTATAAATTGCCATTTATTAAATGATGGAAAATTATCATCTTTGCACATGCTCAATTACTGCTAAATTACAAGCTGAAGAAAAATTATGAAAAGAAGCCATGTTTGTATAACTAATATTTTTCAGGTTTGAAGGGGTGGCTGGTAGAAGGAAATATCAGAAATAATGAGCCAGGTTCATACTTGACATAACTCGTATAGACAAACAGTGTAATTTTAGTAGAACATTTGCTCTACGATTCCCATAGCAACCTTAATTCTCTCTGCCTGGGTATCTGGAACCCAGGATGACTCAACCTTCACATGAATACAAAATCAAATGCACAGAACAAAGTGTAGTTTAGGAAGATGCTACTTATATGCACTCTTTGTGGCCTCAAACATATTGCAAACACAAGGCAAAGGTTCAGAGATCAGAGAAGTGTTCAGCTCATGTTTATGTAAAGGTAACAATTAGTTTATAGTATTAGATTAATTTCCATCTCCTCATCCCCAAAATGAGACAGTTAATGCCATTTACTGAAAATTTTTTATAAGCACGTGTATATTTACTACTCTGGGAGGTACTAGACTGGCACTGTCAGAGATTTAAGCATCCCATTTACTCCCCTAGGAGACATGTTTCTATTTATCTTAGCAGGACTAACCTGAGATAGAATAAGCAAATATAGGAGAAGAGACGTCTATAGACAAGACAGCTTCCAAAGAAACTGCCACAGAAGGCACCAAATAACTGCATCTGTTCTACATGCTCTCAATTCTGTTTTTCTCTCTAAGGAGATGAAGGGCAGGAAATCACACAAACATCTCTGTACAGCCAGAAGAACATTTCTGTGTGCTCACGCTGGTATTTTCACACTGTTCAAGCATCACAGATTTTTAGAACAGGGGCCAACACCAATTCAGAAGAAAGTGCAGAGGTAACAACTGCAGCTTATGTTTGGTTTCAAACCTAACTCATGTTAGGTTTGAAATTGGTTTATACTGTTACAGATTTAATGCCTCTAAACAAATCATAATGGCTCCTGTTAAAACCCAGCTGGGAGCAACCCTTTTGGTATCAACGAGCTCAGCTGTAACTGAGTTGTTAAATGTACCTGTAACACAAATTTGTATTACAACACTTCTCAATTCAAAAAGTGTACCTAAGCAGAGTTAAATAGTAGTAGCTGTAGTATAACTTACACTACCATGTTCTGTGCCAAATAAATATCAACTACTGAATTAAGGCTTAAGGACGCATTCACTTTGTATTCAAACGGACACAAAACTGACACAAAGGTTTTCTGCTGTCTTTTCTTCTGCTTCACTTTTCTTCAAGCCAAGAAGTATCCATTGCTTTCTGAGAAACAGTTGGCTTCGGTTTGAGTTTTTTCCCCAACCACTTTTATGTTACCTGTTTTAGAGTGGAGACATTCTTCTGTTTTTCCCACCCAGATAATTAAAGAGAAAATTTTCTGACAGTGAGTTTGCAGACAAATGGAAGTGTAACACATACAATCCATATAAAGTATAGATGCAGTGTTATGAGGATGTAACCTCTTCAGTAACATATCTCATTTTCTGAATAGCATCTACCTATAGTTAAAGACTACTTATCTTGTGTACATTACGATGTACTTGATAGAAGATGATCAATAGGATAAGCCTCTACTAATTTCTTATCTGTAATGGGGTGTTGGAGGACAATATTTTAAATACAAGTCCAGGAAAAACAGGAGAGCTTTAACTAAAAAGGATACTCCTCTATCTTCTCTCCTTTCCTTTTCCAAAATTGCCACTCACTGTACCACCATATTATTTGCTCAAATGAACAGAACACAAGACACTTGCATTTCAAAACTGAAACAGTATAAACACTTTCTGCAGTACCTATGAGAGATGAAATGGTCAGTCCAACTGAGAAATCTGTCTAAAGTGTATTTACTACACTAGTTTTAAAATGCAAGAAGACTAGTTAAAAGAATCAACAACAAACTACCACAAAGAAAACATCATGAAGTAGCTTTTTATACTAAAACATATTTAGAAAGAAAAATAGACATGATTTTAGGTAACTAATTTTATACCTGACTAGCAAAGGCACAGCAACACAGATGAGGGCAGTGCTATTGTAGTTGCAGTTCATGGTTATCAGCTCTCCCCTGATACAGCACCCACACTACAAGGCCAGAAAGACTAAAGTGAGCACAGTTTAGCAACCCATCCTACCTCCATACCTTAGGTGAACATGAGATCATTTTCATCTCCTAAAAACAAATATTTGATTTATTACTCATGCAGACCTAAAGGTCATCTTTGTTACAAAGCTAGCTCTCATCTTCCTGCTCTCCAAAATCAAGGTGAGAACTGCCAGTGAAAGCAATGATCTAATATACAGCATTTCTCCCCACTTATACAAAGTAATTTTACACAAAATTAGACACATACTTTCAAAAACACTTAAATTGTTAAGAGGATTTTAAAATGTTCTTTGTGCATACTTCACCCCGTCTAAGCATGATGTCCTGTCCAAGGAGGTGAATCCATATTTTTTCATTTGCCCTAATTGCACAACCCCACAGAACCTCAACACTATGCCAAACATCTAGAGCTACAGCATTTTTTTTTGCTAGGACTCACATTAGACCTTATCCATGTGGAAAGCACATGCTTTCAGAGACAAAAAAAGGAGAACAAAAGAATCTAAATAAAAAGCAAAACCTGACTTTTTCAAAGCTGCAAAGTAAAATTTGGCATAGGTCAAAAACCATCAAGATTTCCCCCACCAGCATCTTGAGCATTTACTACAAAGCTTTAACATCAACACACAGCTTAGTGTATGTCTGTATGTCTTCACATAAAGTTCACACCTGTGAAAGTCCTGCAAGTCTTAATGCTTCCCCAAGTGGTTTAAGTACTGCATCTCCTTTGTCACCTACAGTGCTGCCCGTGCAGTGCTATAATTCTGTGACACAACAAACACTTCTCCACACACAACAGCATCCTGTTTTGCTAACAGTAGCGCATCACAGTTCCTAACTCTGCTATCCAAATATTACAATGACCTGAAGACATTCATTTCTCACTTGAAAAACCCTCAAAAGTGTTTTAGAATAATCTCTTTCTCCCAGTAACCACATAAAATTGTAGCCTCACAAAACTGCTGTTAAACCTCATTCTATGAAGCCCTAGGTGCAAGTCCTAGATTTCCCCATATTGTAAGGAAAGAAGCAAAGAACTATCACTTAGCTGCAAAATTCCTGCAGGAATCAAATAGTAACTGTTTATATATGGAAAAGGCAAGAAGCAGTAGGACTCATCTTACCAAAAAGCAGTCCTTTCCAAGTTCTAGGACTGCCAACTGGCACACAAGAGAGATGTTACACTGGTAGAGGCCTTGTGAAATCTGGATCTCCCTGTACCTAATGTTTAGAAATCCATGCTGATGACTACTTGGGGTATCAAAAGTGTAGCAAACACATTTCAAAGTGATCAGAAAATCCTTCATTGGCTTTTTTAAATTGTGGGAAGAAATATTTCTCTGGAGTTCTTTTAGTTTAATTTCTCTAAATGTCTGCAAATAATTAATAGAAATTACTACAAAATCTTCACACATTTGGTTCTTTAACAACAATGGTAACACTGGCAGAGGTTGTGCATGAGTCAGACACTTTCAGCCAAAATAAATACTGTTCTGACCATTCTGTCACTGATATTTAGTTCAGTGACAGCTAAAATTTAATATGAAGTGTGATGTGGCCACTTGTCTTAACCTTCCAGTTGATTTTAACCACCTAAGGTAAAGAAATCTGAAAGCATAACTCTTATCATAAATTTCTAACAGGATAATAATATGCACAGTTTTAAAAACAGAAAAAGAGAATTAAATTTCAAGACTACAGAGACTTAGTTTGCCATAAAATCACTTACTAAAAAATTAGGTCAAAGTAGCACTCTAATGCCAAGTTATGGTCCAAATAAAGAAGGTAGGATGTCTAATAATTCTGCATGAAGTACAACACTATGCAGATAATTTCTCACAAGTTAATGTACGGTTAATTTTAGTTTTGATGTAACATTTCATAAATCAGTGTAGACTTCACTATTAGCACCAAGTTAATATAAGCAAAATTCTGATTTAAGAGATATTAAACAGCATAAAAAATTACATTATGATGAAAAGTAATGCTCCTGAGCTCCTTTTCAATTTAACACTATATAAAAGTAGGGTATGTATTAAAATATAAATTTGTATGGAGTCAAAAGCTCCATACTTATATTCAATTTTAACTTACCAAAATTTGGAAAATAGGTGAAATTCCAATTTCACAATGGAAACACTTATTATATGTGTCATTTTGCAGACCTAGACAATTGTATTTACTACATTTTTACATACTATTTTGCATTTCAGTTTGGTGCTAAATAGACCTCTTTGCTACAATTAGTTTCATGCTAAAATTCTGTAAATTTAAATTTTTATTTAAAAATAACACTAAATCAACCAGAATAAACCACAGGAAGAGACATTGTTGTTCTTGTCATTCTTGCTGTTTTGTTTATTCTTACTATGAAGTGAAAAGAGGGGGAAAAGAACAATGAAGTATTACCAAACATCTTGCATTATATAAAATATAGAAGTCTATTCTGCCCTCTTTGCAATGTGGAGATACACCACACTTTTTTCCAAATAATATGGCCAGATCAAGAAAGTTCAGAATTGAGAAGCAATTTCAAGTTCAACACTTTCTCAGGAACACTGTCCCAGCTAGCAAACACCCCATGTGCCAAGTGAAGGATGCCCCTTTTTGCAGCATTACTATTTTTCAAAGATCTCATATATAACATGGTAGCACTACCATATCATAACATTGTTGTGAAATTTAAAACACACATGCTTCCTCTCATTTTCCAGACGTAGATCAACTTTTTCCATTGACTCAACTACAATATTTATAAGATGCACAATTAGCTAATGCAGTCCTACTTATAGAACAGTTTAAAAAAACTTATTTGCACGTCAAAGCTTCAATGGCATTGTTCAATCAGGAGAACACTAACATTGATCTATAATCCTTTTGCAGTCTCTTCCTTTCATCCAGATCACACAAAAAATTGCAAATAAAAAGCAAAGATTTGGGCATTGAGGAAAGGATTAATTCTCTCTCTCTCTCTCTCACTGTACTTTTAGCTCCTATTTTTCATTGTTTCAGATTAAAAAACAGGACTAGAACAGATTTCAGCGTACTTTTGTGAGGGGCTCTGGACGTATCTCTTTCTTGATAAATTTCACAGGGGAGGGTGGATCTAACAGGCACTGACTCATATAGGAATAAAGATATTCCCTGAAAATAGAGGTGTCATATACATAAATCTATTGCATTCACTCTGGAAAATGGGGGAGAAGGAAGTGCATAGAGCATACCATTGAAATAAAATCTGCTTCCTTAATTTGGAAAAAAACAGACTTATCCTTTCACAAGATGGAAACAACATCAACAGTTAAGCAGCCACTTTTTACACAAGATTAGGAAAGAGGGTAGAAGGCCAGATTTCTCCATTGTTATGCTCTTCTTTAGGAAGCAGCACACATACACAAAATATCCAATACATAAAAAGGTAAACTTCACACATAGTCTTATGAAATTTGCTTATGCATCATTCATCTTAGTACCATTTTCCCTCCCTGAAAAGCAGTCATTTCTTTCAGCCTTTACTGTATCTTTAATGTTTGAGGGTTTTTTTCCATTATTATTGCAGCCCTCTAAAAGGAACTATTGCTGCAGCTGAGGTACCATTCACATCAAGCAAAACAAAATAATTACCTTCCATCACTACAGACTGAAGTCCTGCAATAGTTACCTGTTTTTGGAATGACACCACATTGCAATGCCCCGCAAACAAGTGAGTCAGCAATTCACTGGCCTTTTCTGCAGGGATGACACCTGACCTCTTACTCATTGTTTTACTTAGGTTAGTATTTATTTCTTCCAGGTGTAGTTCCTTGCAACTGATGTTTTTTTCCCTTCTCAACTTATTATGATCAGCCCATACACTAATACTCTCTTTTAAATTGCTTTCAGCCTTACTCGACTTCATTTGACAAAACTGCAACAGCTCCCACTGTTGATTTTAGTAATAGGTTTAAGGTGCACACTGAATTCAACCTATGAGAGCAAATACATTTAGCACACTAGAAACAACCTGGGAAAGATGACTGGTAGACGAAGACAGGATCTTTTTATAAAAAATAAACAGATGTGTGTTTTCTCTAATGTAAAGAAAACGTGGGTGACATTCAGACAGTGAGATCTTAATTTCTAATGTTAACTAGAAGAAAAGCAAGCATTCCTCCCCAGGATGTGCAATTTAAGCCCGCTTTCAGAGCACGTCCCAAGAACTTATTCAAATTCTTAACATGAAAGACAAACCAGAAAATAGTAAGAGATGAAAGATGAAAGTGTGTTCTGTTAAAACCTGCCATACTTTTTAAGATTAAAACTCTGTACTATTTTTGTTGTCTGGAGGACAGAGTTAAATCAGTATGAGTTAAATTTCTTAAAACAGGCTTTAAAAGAAACAAGCTTTCTTCTTTGGTATTCATGCATTTAATACAGACCAACCATTTTTCCTCTGCAAGGCCGGCAATACAAACTTGACACAAAGTTAAAACTACAGCAGCATAGCAACAAACTGCTGAGTGTGGGGAGGTACACCTCCATTCACACATTCATCAGACTTAGCCAGGTAGTTTTTTTCCAGCTATATTTAAATGCTTCAAGGCCCACTTTCCAATCTGAAAGGTATTGCTGCACGCAGCTTCAAAGACATTTTCCTCCAGTCCTGCGATACCACGGCAAATTCCAGGAGCTGCTGCCACTCTGCTTCACTTTTAAGCATGTACACACACCAATTTTAACATCAGCATAAAAAAATCCGTATACACCTGACCTGAAGCTGAACCAGAACTAAAGCCCACCTCCTGCTCAGCAAGGGGATCAAAACAAAAAAAGCAGTTGGAAACAAAGAGAATCGTTAACTTGTCAGACTCAATTGCTTATTCTGAAGCAAAATAAGCACTTCCAAATTACAGAAAAACAGCAGATGTTTTTCTCTTACCTCTCGGACTTCATGGAGTTGACCAGATCGCTGGCTCTTTGCTCTTCGAGCAGCTGCAGGTGATTTGTGATGTGTGATGGTTACAACAGTTGGCCCACTTTGATTGATGTATTTCTGGCCACTGGGAGATGCAGAATTAGCTGTCCCAGGCGGCAGCAGAGATGAGCTTCTACTTCGTGAGGATGAGATGCTCTAGAACAAGCAATAGGATTGTGACATTAGCAACCTTTACGAGTAAAAATTTACAATTCAGGCTATACGTTTGTATTGTTCTACTTTTCTCACAAACCTAAATCTGGAGGTGTAACTGATTTATTCCTTCTGAACCATATGCATGGCTCACGAGATGTTCTTGGAAACATTAGAGCTATTGACTTTTTTTCTTGGTGTGCCCGGAATAGGTCTTCACAAAAATCTTCACAAAGTGTTAAATAATAATATGCTGCTTAGTTCTTACAATCCTACTCTTCAGGAAAGCTTAGGAAAGATTTTGCAGACAGAGTAACACCAATGCCAATACAAGTATTTTTCATTAAACTGTTGACCTACAATTCATCAAACTGGTGTGAAGAGCAAGGAAGAGAAAAATCTTAACGCTTTCATTGGATGAATTTCTGAAACAGTGTAGTATTGTTTTCAACAGCAGAGGAGGTTCAATTTTGGCAAGGCCAATCCACACACCAATTAAAACATTAACATTTGAAACAAAACATGTCTTAAAGAAATCAACATATTTTGGAGTAAGCTTGGGATAAACCCAATATCCAAAAAAGGCCAGAAATAAGCCTCCAACAGTATCTGCAGTACAAATACTCTTAACATACAACCTATAAAATCAGTTGGGACATTGAGTTTTTATCTAACCATCTCTCAGGGCTGCTATCTCAGTTTGCTCTCCACAGACCTCAAACACAAGTTATCCTGGAGGTCTATAGGACACCAATTCTCAATCAAGCTCAGATGGGCACCAGATCACCATGGGACATCATATATAAAAGTGCAATACAAAAAAGTTTTTCCCATCTATTTGAACTGTTGGTTGTATCTGTAAGGTTAAAACTGAAACAGAGTAACTTTTACCTCATGAAACACAAACCAATTCAGAGAGTAACATTAAGTACCACTTTAACACAGTGAAGAAATTACAGCCCCATGAGTAAAACACCTTTCCACCTCTCCTTCAAAATCTGCACAAATAACAAAGGCAACCTACAACATTGCTAAGACAGTCACCATCAACACGAGGTACTTCTCTTGAGCCTGCTGGTGAGTACCAAAAGTATACAAAAGTATTCCTTGGGTATAGTCTCTCTTCTTATACCTTCCATGTCACTTTTTGCTATTCTGCGGTAATATTCAGACCAAGGTGAACAGGTTCCAACTAGCACTGCAATTTAAGTCAGGCCTCATTTTACCACCACACCTACTCTAAAGGACAAGGCAGATTATTTGGCACTGCCAAGGAGGAGTGAAACAAGTAACACAATCCCTCTGCCACTGCCACACAAAACTAGACTTTAGACTTTTGAAGGTTTAAAAAATGGGTTATCATACTGCCAGTGTGCAAAGAGCTACTAATCTCATAGAAATAATTATTATTCCATTGGTCTAGATTTAACATTTACAAATGCTTCCAAGAATGATGGTCTGACTGTTTTTGAAATGAGTATATTCTTTGCTACCATGGCCAATAAGATTACAATAATAAGCATCTTTTAAAATATTATCCACCCTGGCTGATAAATCACAATTGCATTAAAACCGGATTTGACTCTAAGGCAAAAAAGCAGCACGAGGTGTAATTTGTCAGAAGGGCACAGAAGGTTGCCAGGCTTATAATTCATCCTCCATTTGGAAGAGCTTAGACATAACTGCAATTAAAATAAGAGCCAGAGGAAAAGGTATTTGGGAGAAAGAAGGGGATGAGGGAAACTGAATTTCCTTTTTCAAACATATATTCCATAGAAAAAGGGTATTCCTAGTATATAAGAGTGGAATATACTTCACTAATGTTTGTTCTTCAAACGGACTAGTATCAGAATACCATCTAAACTAAATTTAGGGTGTAGAAGAAGAACAAGATAATTTTATTCGTTTAATTGAAAAAAATCAACTTCTCTTTTAGGTTAATAAAAGTTATTATTATTTTAAAATGGAATCTTTTGATATTCAGTGACATTTTAGTACCATACTATCACAAAAATAAAAATACATTGCTGCTACTTTCATACAGCTAAATAGATCCTAAGATTCAGATAAACAGCAGTAATGTAAAACTGAGTTTTCTTTTAAGTGAATCTAATGGGAAAACAATATTCTTGGAGAGGTAAAGTTTTACTATGTTTTGATTTTCTTGAGGGAGAGCTATAGATCTGCACATAACAAAAGTTAACACAAAACATGTATGGAAAAATCCATGCACTGGTTCAGACTGTAGGACCACAGTGCATTTAAGATGGCTTTTCCTAAGTTTTGCCAAGGTGTGTAGCAGCTCACAGCAACTTCTGGTAAACAGTCATTTAGGGCATGGAGTTTGGGGATCAGTGGAGCAGGAGAGAAAAATCAGAAAAACCAGCCCATCTCTAGTTTCAGTGGTGGGTGGTGCTCAATAAGGCTGTCCTGCTATAGGGACACTAGGTAAGCCCAAGTCTCTACATACACAAGCACACAGCCTGGCAAGAGCTGCCCATGATCCACTGCCTGGTGTGCCTGACAGTCAGCTCTGTTGTAGGGCAAGGCATGGAGCTTTGTGATCTCCAGGAGAGATCACCTCTGCCAGGTGATCCTAGAGTCTCCTAGAGCCCTCTGCTTCCTCTTGTAGCACAGAGGAGTCACCAGTCCTATGTAGCTCATCCAGTCAGGGAGACTGGCAACCTGGAATTCCCGCATACATGGTCTGTGCCAAGTATCAGAGCTAAATACACTGGTCCATGATCAGTTTCTACACGTCGATAAGCAAGCTCTCCTCACCTATTTGTTTTCTGTCCCTTTACGCCCTTCATCCATCTATCTATATCCACCCAACATTTCCTAACAGTGTGCCAGAAAATTCCACCCAGCCCACAACACAAATACTCCAGCACCTCAATTTGGTATTATTCTTTAGAGGGCATCTGTAACATACAAACTTTAAATAAGCTCGGCACCAGGACCTCTGGCTACCCATGAAACTATCTCTAGGCAAGGCCCCGTGACAAACATTAAAATTTGCAACACAAAACTTGCAAAATCAATCACAGCCAGTATGCACGTGAATGTCTGCAGGAGCCAGTTTTTAGAACCACTCAAAACCTTTTCAAATTGGACTCTCCTCCTCCCCTGCCACAGAGAACAGCAGCAGAGTACTGTGCCTGCTGCATCCAAGAAAACGGGGGAAGCATCCAATTCCTTCTGACAGCTTCTTCCTGTCACTGTCAGAAAAGGACTCTCCAGGAACTGCACACTCAGCCCCTCAGGCACTTTTGAATTTTACAGCACATTGTCAACACCTATGTCCCAGCCAAATACTTGACTCCTCTTTTGCAGAATTTCTTGAGATTAAACACTGGGAATGACAAGCATCCTTGTGCATTGACACACAGCTGTGCAAAAATCGGAATTTTCCATTTCTGCTAAAATGTGAAAACCTATGTGAAGTTTTCCACTGCTAGAAGCACTCTAATTTTAAATCATACTACAACAGCCATTAAAGTCACTCTCACAGGAAATCAAAGCAATGACAGAAACTGATGGGTCTTTATGCCTAATCCCCCGCTCTTCCCCCAGCACTGCTTGTATGACTGATCTGCCCCTCTAATTATTATCATATCTAATTTTCTTTGGTCTCGCTGCTTTCTGGCTCACAACTAAATAAATAAAAAGAGAACGAAAAGTCTGATGAAAGGAAAATGTAAGCTCTTCAACATTAGTAATTCATAGTGCCAATAATGAGTCAAGAAATCCACAGGCTGAAGCATCCCAAAAGGACTGCAAATTTTCTTTCCTGAGGCTACACCTTACCATTGCACCAACATTTCACCTGCTAATAAAATGAAACTAATAAAAGAATAATAAAGAAGCTAATAAAAGATTAATTTGTAACTTGCATTCATATGGGTTTTATGACCTAAAGCTAGCCAAAGTATGCTTAGCTAAAACAGATTTGGGTTAAGATTTTTATTTTAATAGCCTGTCCATCCCCAAGATAAAAAAGCAGTAATAATGAATGCTTCCATTTGTATATCAAAAATCCTAACAATTAAAATAATGGAATTGCAGAACAGTAAGTTCGAAGTATACTGATGTTTTCATGACTCAGTCTCCCAGGAGATTGCCCTTCCTCTTCACAAAGAAGCTGAAGTGTTTTTCACCATTTACCAGAAGCAAACAATTTTGTTTATTTTGAAAAGTAAATGCAATTTTCCAGAGATCAATAAAATAATTTCTGAAGCGAATTGTCATATCTGCTTATGGTTGATAATAATCATTTTCACAGGCACTGTGCCACAGATGTTTTTCTCTGAATAATAATTAACAAAATGACACTCCTTTACTCCTCTGCATATATACAGCACAGAAAACCAATCCCTGCATGCAGCTTAAGAGCTATGGGAAGTCACACGCTATCAGAAAGTAATTACAATTTTGAGACACCACCATTCACTGCTTTAATTCCCATCCACTTCTTTTCCAATGCATCCTAAGTAAACAAACACTGATAAAAGATAAACGTAGACACAGTTCTGCTTCATTTACATTATAATCATTCACAAATATTAAAATGCAAATGACAGAATCTACATAACATCCAAACTTCAGCACTGCACAGGACCAGCATATGATGTTTTGCACATTTCTGTCAAGCACCATCTATGGTATTAACTTTTCTGACAGAATATCATAGTGCTTCATCATCTTCAGTAAGGCAATACATGTCTTTTTTTTTTAAGCAAGAGACTAATCATTCTATCATAAAATCTTTTCCTCATCAAGAATCATTTGAGCATGTTCAATCCTAAATTGATTTTCTTCCATTTCTGTAGAAAGATTTTAGAAGCAGTGAGCAACTCTTATTTTCATGAAGCTTCCAAAGGAAGGAAAAAAGATGCGCCAAACACACAACTATCAACAGCCAAGCACTGCTTCCCTCTCAGCCTCACTACTGCAAGGATTTCAGTCCCTGTTTTAATTAGAAGTGCCATTCTCTAGTTGACTTCTAGAGGTCAGGGATGAGAAGAGGAAGCAGACGAGCGTACCAACAGAGGGAACACTTGAAGCTCAAAAGGCAAAGCAATTTGACGTGTACAGAAGAACCAAAACAACATTGAAAAGGACATGAAATTTTCACCAATTTGGTTTTATGAAAAGTTATCATGCAGATGTTAAAAATACCCAGCCAATGATCCACTTAAAAATGCAAAGGTACCTCTGTGGCCATTCATTACTAAAGTAAAAAGAAACCTGACAAAACCAAAGATCTGTGACAGTCATTCTTCCAGCTGAGGAGAATAATTACACATCTGCCTCATAATGATTTAATAAAAGTGTTAAGTTTGAGGCATTACTGCAGGCACTGTTTTACATTATAGCCAAAGTGCTACTGCAGCAGACACTTGGGAGGGGCAGGTTTGGACTTTTTTTCCCCACCATTACTCCAGTAAAGGTAAGCCAGTAAAGAACCAGAGACAGAGGCACACATTTCTCAGAGAGCTGGTCAGAGAGCTAAGTTCTTTTTAGTACGATGCCATTTTTTTCTACTTTTGATGCCCAGGTTAACACAGAACTGGAAACATGACAAAACCCACAAAAAAGGTGGCAGCAGAAGGAAGGGAATTGAATTGTAATTTTCAGCTGCAAGGAATCAGCAAATGAGTTCAGTTTAAAGATGAATCCACACCATACAATTTTAAGCAGCTAGCTCACTGTGCAGCTCAAAACCAAAAGCTAAAACAACAGAGAGTCTGTCTCCATATTCTAACACAGACCTAAGCTGAAAGTTACCATTTGAGCACAGAAGTGACTTCTGCTCCCTGTCACATTCCTGATACAGACATACTGAGATATACAAGGGTTATATGCAACCAATCCACCAACTGGCATTAAGAGCTGGTTTAAAAACCTGTGTTTGTTTTCAGTAGTGCTTTTACAGCCACCATCATTAAACAGTCAAGAAAAAAGGAGTATGAAACAGAAGAACTAAAAAGCCTGTGACAATTTCTGGATACAAAATTATTCTTGGAAGTTACCACGGAAATTATGCATAAGCCTACTTCCTCTTGAAAGCATTTTATATCACTGAATTCAAATCTGACTAACGTTTTAATTAAAGCTTGTACAAAATATTCACTTAGAATAGTCCAAAAGAACCAACAATCCTATCCAGACAGAGAAAATTTCTTCCAAAACAGTTGATTTGGCACTTATGGAGGTTGAACAATCTGTAATTAAGTGAAATGAGACTTGTACGGGAATACCAAGAACGTTAAGACTATCTGACAGCATGGGAATTATTTGCCAGAGAACACTTTTCTTTTACTGCTTTTTTTTTATCATTACCATGTAAAATTTAATTAAAACAAACTCAGAGACTTATCTTGTGTTACATCCACGCATCAACTGTACTGCTCACCTTTGGACCACTCATTAGGACGCAACTAAATTTAGTGTTTAGTATACAACCTTTTCTTTCTTTTTTCAAACACTTGTCTATTTAATTTCCTCCACCACTCCAATCCCCAGCTGAAGCTTTAGAAACAGTCATGACAGCAAGTCATTCAGTAGCATTTTGAAGCAGGCAGTAGCTGTGAAAAAGAAAGGAAACTAATGGTGATCTAGATCCAGTGCAGCAAGAAGGAATGCTCTTCTCTGAGTATTTCGCAGAAACAGTGACACAGCTTCAGCTTTGAAAAACATCCTCCAAATTATCATGTTTTTCTACAAATTTCCTTCCAATAATACCTATTCAAGATTTTAAAAATGTGTCCTCTCTCCAGTATGAATGACCTGTTGCTAAGTTACTTTACTGCTATTTTTGGGAACCCTCCCACTGCTTGCCTGGTTACCCCATTATTTTTTTTTTTCACATTTAAACTATATCCCACTTGCATAACATAAAATATACCACTCACTGCATATTTTTCACTTCCCATTCTACCTCATTCAAGTGTAGGACTCCTAAAGAACAGCTAGAAATTTCTGCATCTCAGTATTTCTGTGAAAAAGGTGCATTTAATTTGCAGAAGACGCTGGGAGCAAACGCTCAGATTCCAACTTTCCAGATGCTGTTCCCAGCAGACACAGAGCTTGGATTCTGTTCAAACTCCAGAAGCTTAGAACACATGAGTATCTGCCTGTTTATAACAGCATGATGAGAGACAGATAACTTGCAGTTCTCACTTACTACAACCCTTAAAGTATACAGAGAGGGAGGAATAAAGAGATCCAACCTTGCTGACAGCAGAATAACAAATCACATCATGGCAGTCCTATCAATGGTAGAGCTATTTTAACAAAACCCAAAACCACAGATTTTTGTGAAGTCCTCAATTATGCAAAAGTAAGTCAAAAAGTAAGTAATATACCCATCTCTTTGTCATTACAGACCTTTCTATGTAATTCCAGTCTCTAAGTTAAACACAAAAGAAACAGTAAGGTGGCTAAAAATAGCAGAATGCTATTTTAAAGAGCATGTTTCCACTCCCATGCTAATATTAATTTAGTATAAAGTACCACCATCTAAAAGAGAAAGAAAAAAAAATCACAATGAAATAAAGCAGTTCTTGCTTCTCTTACCTCCTACCAGCCAGTGGATATGAAGTAAGAAACTTTGAGGAAAAGGAAAGAAAAAAAGAAATGCTTTTTTTTTTTTTCATTTTTCTGGAATTTCTGTGAAAAATTGGCACCTTGTAAATGATATCTGATCTCCAAAGTCTAATTATTGCAGCATTCAACCTTTTGATCCCTTCCTTTTATAAAGAAAAGCAGAGAGAAATTTTAAATTTTATTTGTAGATGAAATTCAAGGTAGCACTATTTGCAATGCTAAAGCCAGGTAAAATATTATTCTCAGTTAATACTCTGATACTGAGATGATAAGAAGGGGAAAAGGAAAAAAAGCATATTAAAAACAAGAGATAAATCTTGTCACAAGAAAGGTTTCTAGGAACGGGTAAGGACAAAATTGCTTCAAGTACAGTCCACTTCTGGAGTAAGAAGCAGTCATCAGTGGTCTCATCTGAAGCATATAAATTCTGGACATTTTATTTTCTGGACTGTTAAGTTTAAAAATACGGAAGATAGATATTCTCTATTTGCTCTGTGGCTCACTAAAGCAGAGAATTAAAAGTGCTTCACTAACAAACATTTCAAGTGAAAAGTGACCTAGCCTGATTTGTAACACAGAACTAAGAATAGTTTTCTCCAGTGTTTCTATTTTATACTCAACAGATTCAAGCTAATTAAAACATGTCTATTGCAGAAGACTTCTATATTCCAACTTCCTATGCCAAATTTCTGTAACTCATCAGTTTTTAAGAAAAATGCAAGAACCCCCTTCCTACTATCTGAAATACTCTTCCATTTAGTTCCTCTGCTACACATGTCCACCACCCCTTAGTTAAGGAAATATTTTTATTTTCTTGCACAATGAGCATAGGAACCAGGAGCAAGCCACAGCATTGCTGGTCACTATGCAAGAACACAAGTAGTCCAGTGAGATGCTCCCCATTCTAAACCTTCCTGTTTCCAAAAGTTGTGCCTTAGATCTTCTGTGACGGAAACTCTCTTTGTATTTACTAGCCTCCCACTCTTTTAGTCAAAACTTTCTAAAAAAATTTTGCTTTTCAAATACTTTTCAAATCTATAAACACTTTTGGCATCCAAAGCATCCCAAAATACTCTCCATTTTCTATTCATGTCCTTTTGGGGCTTTTTTTTTAGTTTTTTTGTTTTGTTTTGTTTTGCCTGTTTTCAACTCCTTTTCTTTGAGCCTCCCCATACCAATATTATTATTAACAGCTAGCAAATACTTGCTATTCAGCCACTGCAGAGCACTTACTACACTGATTTTTCCTTTCCATTCTCATCACCAGAAAAAAAAGACTACAATGAAGTCAAATTTCATCACACAGAGTTCGTCCTGTACAGAAGAATAACAAATATGATGAAAAGTACTTCATTCTCCCCACTCCAATTTTTCATTTCAGAAATGGAAGCAGACTGATAAAAGTATTCATTACAAGTACCTGACAGAGTTAGAGCAGTTTAAGTATTATCCCTTCTTTTTCCTGATAATTTCTAAAACTTTGTTTGCTTTCTTTGGACCACTACTAATTGCTGTTTATTTTCACTGCTGTAACACCAAGATTTTTCTCTTGACATGCTAATTAATTCAGAACACAATATGTAGATACTACTCCTGTTGAAGGAGCCCAATATGGAAAGATAGTCTGAGCAGAAATTATTACTAAGTGCAACAGTTTTTACCGAAAGAGGAAATATGATCCCAGCTTCAGCTCCACAAAGATAAGCCTCAACTAAATTACTGCTATTCTAAATGAGATTTTGCAGTTAAAATAAAATAATTTATCACAAGCAGGAAAAGAATAAAAATAAAACCAGTATTAAGAAATATTATGAAAATTAATAGAGTGTAGAAGCATAAGAATCAGAATGCCATTGCACAAGTCTCCAATATCATATATACTGAACAGAAGTTTTACCACCTCATCACAGTCAAATTATAGATGCTAAACATTTAAATGCGTTTAAGAAGTGACCAGAAAACATACTGAGGAATAATTCCTTGATGGGAATTGAGTATAAAAAGTTGGCATCATTATCTGGCACAGGAGCTGCAAATCAACAGCCTGATCAAGTAGAGTTGCACCTTTCTGAATAGTACTGGGCCACATCCATATAAAAACTATATTGAATTCCAGTGCATGAGAATTTTAAAAGTACTGAAATACTCCAGCTACTTAATTCTCCTTTAAAAAAGGTTTTATTTGTACCACAATTCATGCCATTTTTACTTGGAGGTTGGAGACAGCCTCCACCCATCATTTTGCTATCTTTCAGTTTAGACAGTTGGTCTTTTTACCTGCCCAAAATATTTAGCTGTTTGAGGACAAAACTTGTGGACAATTAGTTCCAAAGAGAAGTAAATAACATAAATCTTCATATGATTAACTCTTTCCAATTTAGTAAAGAAGATGAAGACTGACTGCTGCTAACATCTATCTGAAGCTTCCTATAAAAAAGTCACTAAGTTACATAAAATTAAATAAAACTGTATTAGTTAATACTTTCAAATACTAATCAGGACATCATACAGTATTTATTAATAAATTGTTGATTCAGCCACTCAATTAACTATGCACTTCACTAATTTGTCATAAACAGGAAAACGTTTATTTATTAGGATCACCCAAACTGACTTAAGCCTGCTCCAGTAAGTGACAAATGACAACTTGCTGCTTTTACTCAAAACCCTCTGAGCATCAACCCACTAATTACAGCAGCCAATCATCCAGGCTATGCTGTTCTTCACCTACTCCACTTAAAACATAATAGTTACTTCTCACTCTTAATTATTTACCTTAGAATCACTTTCCTTGTGATGTTTGGCACAGGATCGAAGCTGAGTTATCCAGTACTGTTTCTCCTTTGCATCAGCAGCTAGAACAGAAACAAGAAAATGCAGGCAATCACACATAAATCAATACTCTTTTGCACAAGAGGTGACAGAGCAGGGCAGAGGGGAAAAGATTAATTATTGATTAGGATGCAGTATAAATCCTAATTTATATTACATAAGTACACTCAAGTTTTTCAGTGCAACACATCTAAACCTGTACTTAAAAGGCCAGCTGGAAGAAATAAGCTTATGAGTCTTCTTCATAGTTGTCTCCTCCACATGTTAGCAAAAGCAGAACTACCTACCCCAAGACATTTTTGTTCAAAATTTTTCATCCACTTTTGTCTGTCTTTGTGAAGGACAAGGGCCACACCACAGCATTTAAATCCATAAAAGCTCTACACTCGGATTGTCAATCAGCCACAAGACAAGCTACCAGTTCCCCAGATACTTAAGTGCTTCTCTTTTAATAGAGTTCAACTAAATCTTCCTCTAAAACCATGTCATTCACATGCAACTTAAAGACACAAGAACTTCCCCCCACATCTGTAGAAACCAGCTTTAAAAATTATTGAAGAGTTTGTCTGCTCTCAGATGGCTCCTATGTAATATAGGAAGTCTGTTGAGGATAGAGGCTTTTCTTTTTTTTCTTAAACTACTGCAGGAATCCTCATTAAGAATGGCAATACAGAGTTGATAATTTCAGTAAATATTTTCTCTTACTTCCTCTGCTATTGAGTATCTTAACGGTTATTGACTCAGCATAAAAATTGTTTACTGATTTTAATCAAATTCACAGACATCATTAAATTAAAAGCAGCATATTGTAAGCATTTGATAATTTCAAGTGATTGGAAAAGCATAATGAAACAACAAG